>JTDE01003903.1:0-28455 GCA_014338405.1 Paragonimus skrjabini miyazakii
GCATGGGCTCAATACAGAACGTCGGGGGATCTAGATGATCGCAACCGTCCGGTTGTCGCTGAGGGAGGGGTATGTAGTGCTTCTGTACGTTCTGTTTTGCTGTAAAATCTTCACGTTTTCGAAAAGTGCCTGCACAAGATCGTCTGGGCTAGCAGCCCTATTACGTTCGTAAACGGAAATAAAACTGTGGACCTCAGTTTTAGTAGGTGGTTCTGAATCTACTGACCGGGGTGTTACATTGTAAGTTTGTGATGGCAACAGTAAAAGCAGGAGGTTTGCTAGGTTTGCTACCCTTCTAACCTCCTGAACTTATTTCAAACGCGTGTGCCATCTGCCTGGTTTATGGCGTCACTGACAGACAGTCGCGTGGGACCAATAGCACGGGTAAGCCTGAAGAGTGTGCCGATGTTGCCTGACGTAGAAGCGGTTCCCATTTCTTCAACTTCCTCCATTAACCATGCCGTAACATCAGCATTTAGGCTGCGTTTCGGCTTCCTATGGATGTCTGTCCTAAATTTGTTGTGTGAACTGCCAGAGGGAATGTTTTGTCTGACTTCTAACAACGCCAGGGGTTTCTTCGAGATCCATTGTTTATTCAACCCACGAACTCCCGTACCGCGTGCTATAGTACTCGGTTCATGAAGGGCCTGTGACACTTCAGTCCAAGAGCTGTGAGGTGTGAACTGCTAAGGCTGGTTTTGTACTTATGCTTCACTAATGGTATAGCCAGTTTCTCAGCAACTAGCCGTTGCTGTTGGTGGGGTCGTTACCCAGCAAATGTAAGAACGAAACGACAGCATACCAACGCATGATCTGAATCCAAGTATGTGTCTCAATAAAACCGACAGTTCTGAATGGAATCTCGCCATCTATAACTAACAGCCATGTGGTCTATCTGAGACCAGACCTGATTCGGAGAAGGAGGGCGCCAAGTATAACGGTGACGTGCATGATGCCCACAACGTGCTGGCTGCAAATAGCTTATGCTCAGCGCACAGCTGTAACAGTCGTCCGCCATTATCCGAGCGATGCGATGTTATCCCAAACCTGCCACCTAAACAAGACTTGGCCTCATCAAGATGGCCAACATGGGCGTTCAGATCTCCGTCCAGAATAACTATATCATAACCATGTGTCGACCGACGGAGGGCGGCCAGATCCGAGTAAGAAGCGTCCTTGACGCCGACATCACTACAGTCAGTTGGAGCATAATCAGACATAACGGAAAGATTTCTGAAGGCTTTGCTTCTAGAGCTGGCCTTTACGGAACCTGCCAAGCGGATGGCACAAAGTTTACTGTTGACAGGAATCCAATCTACTAATACAGCTGCGGCCGTCGTGCTGAGGACTATACCTACTCCAGCCTGACCGGTAGCGGCATCTGTGGAATCATTTGAAGTGTACAACCATTACCGAGTAGACGTTGCTGGTGCTGTTAGCTCCATACGTTGACTACTGTCCCGGATTCTAGCCTCTGAAATGCAACAGACACCGACATTCGACGAGTCTGACGTTCATATGAAAGTGGCCTGTCGACCAATTTGTTTGGAAGTTCAGCCATTGGATGCACCTGTATTAACTCTTATTCTAGGCCTAAGCATGGGACGTGGGAGGCTTGAGACTAGATGGTAAGGGGCGGGACTTATCGGTACAGTGATTAAGTATATTTGTTGTGGGGCCTGCAGAGTATTTACTCGAAATGGAAGTTGAGATGGTCCTGAGGGCTAAATTTGATGGGACAGTGGAGGAAGAGTTAGCAGTAGCATATTTTCGCCTACCCATCCTATTGCATGTAGAGGATAGGGCGACCAAGTGTATACTGCGATGCGACCGATTTAGTATATGATAGTTGGTGTTGTGAGTATTGCTGATTGTATGTGGACTGAGATACTGTCAGGGCACCAGACATATACAGGAGAACGATTATGGTTCTCAGCCAAAGCATTTAGCTCAAAAACTTGTACCGAAAGGCAGCAGGTGGGTGGCACTGTAGCAGAACTTGCACTTTTCCCGAAAAAGGATGTTGTAACGCTGGTTAATACGACTTCAAGCTATCCCGACTGATTGCAAAAGACTCAGCAATGAGGCGCGACAAAAGTTCTCTGTATGTTGTCAGTAGGGCATTATATATGAAATCAACACAACAGCTGGCTTCATTGGCTTGGCCTCAGTAGCTTCGGCCCTGACCAACGCTGTGTTGGTCACCCCATGAAATGTTTCAGGGTTGTTCGATTCACTCATATGCCCTGTCTGATGCTCTTTGACCTTTCGGTGAGCGCCGTGATGCGCGTCACAACTGAGATCATTTCGTTTCCAGCCGTTCGTGACAGATATCAACTTTCTTAAGACCCCCAACCCGGAGGATCGAGAGGCTGTGGTTTGTCAGACATCTATCTACTAGCCTTCCTGATATGAGTCACTCTGTTGGTGTAGTCACCACACCCTCCAGTTTAGCCCAGTTAGTTATTGGGATGTGCAAGCCGTCACACCGAGTCAAGGTTCAGTTTCGTTGTGACGGTTTGGTGGGTGGTTAACTGAATACAAATGTGAAATTTTTGCGCTTTCGGCGTGGCTTCGTAGCTTAGCTAGTAAAGGATTTGCTGCTTTTAGACATCTTGTTCTTTTCGCTGGTTCGAATCCGGCCGAAGTCCAGATTTTTGTAGTTGAATCTCTTCTAAATTATGAAATGCACATCTTTTTATTGTCATGCAGACAACTGTATTGAGAAGGTCCAGTGCCTATTTTACAACTGGATTGTGGTAGCCGAAATGGAGGGAGCGGCAAACGTTTTAAAGCTCGCATCTGGTATCAATCAGTTTATCATTCGAATGGAGCTCTGCGGCCGTATTATTGAAACCCTCATGCGCACTCGACGTTGATCAAGACGCGAAAAATCTCGTACCCTCTACGAATATCATTCGCAGTGGCAGACATCTGACGCAGTTGTCCATGACTTTTCATTCCGATTTCAGCATCCATGTAGCACTAACAGTTGTCTTGGCAATCGGGTATTCGAAGATGTATTGGAAAGACAAATTCGACTGCGAACGATTTCATCATTGCAGTTGATACATGTGATGTAAAGGAAACCGATGGAGTCAGAACTTGGCCGGTGGAATTCCGTTGATTGTTCTGGTTGATAATCGAATCAATGTTAAGAAATTCAAATTATATGCTCGATGACTGGACATCGTGTTGGTATGACTTCCACAAAAATCCGTTTTTTGAATTTATGCATACATAGTAGTGGTCACTTCGGGCGGATTTTGTAAGTTGGCTTCCCTAAAGATGAAAACTGATGCCTCGTGTGCACTCACGCGTAATCCGTTTATATTTGCACACGTAACATGGATTGTGTACGGGGTTCATAATGAACCACAGTATACATTTGAAACACGACAACTGTTAATCTCTGTGTTTGCTCACAGTCTGCCGAAAAGTGTACATATGTACATATTCATATCCAGTAAGATGTAAAAGAACATCCTAAGATGAGCAGTTATCATGTTGTAAATAAGTAAGTAATGTATGTATTCAGTCTGTACTTGTCAAACGATATTACAGGAATCTGTGACAGATGCCCTCGTGGCCGGCTATTACTTTCACCCGTCACCCTCGATAGTGTTGACGCTGAAAATACTGGTGATAACGTCCATCACCATTTCAGCTGCTCTATCGGTGTCGTCTGGGAAGAGTTTTCTTTAAATTTGGTCGTGGCTTTCCTGTTCCCCCCATTTATCTTCATATTTTATTGACTTCTTTCACGTTTTTGATTGACATTCAAGCTCTCCTCAAACTTGTCTTGTATGTACAGGAGTCCCTCCGAAGAAAAATCACTTTGCCCATAAAGGGACCTTCTGTCTAATTCTTTGAAGTTATGTAACTCCTTCTGAACGATGACCTATTCTTAATGCAGACCTCCGTTTCTCGTAAAGGAACTGTTTATAAATGAGAATTCCGGGGCGGTTTAATGTTCTCCGTATTTTTCCGGTATCTGCTGCGACCAGGCTGATACGACGTATTACTATGCTACTGTTCAAACCCATGCCAGTGAGGTTTGCAGAGATTATCGTGACCAATTATCTTGCTGTTTCTGCGCGATTCGTCCGGGCTTTTATTATCTTAAATCAATGCGAACGGCTTCCAAATGTGTTAGTTGTCTGTTTTCCGATACAAACGACTGTCAGTAAACGAATTATTGCCTGATTGTTTGAGCGTTTCTTTGGTTATTGGCACATTTCTGAAACCTTTGTCTATTCTTTCTTGTAGACTCTGGGCTAATTGTACTCAATGAGTTTGTTCGGAAGTCAAAAACCGTTTGGCACTTCTCAGACATTCTCATCCGGATTTTCTGCTCCTACTGCGCAAGTAATTGGCAATCCTGCCTCGACTATGAGCTCTTTCGGCGGATTCGGTTTTGCCTCCAATCCCACTCAAACCCCAGGCTTATTCCAGCCGAATGTGGCGAAAACTACAGCTACAACTGGTCTGTTTGGTGGACTTGGTAGTGGTATCAGTTCATTCCAGCCTATTGGTATAGCTGCCCCAACAACCTCTGCATCGGCTTTCCCGTCCTTGTTCTCTACGTCCACTACGTGTCAACCATCGGGACTGTTTGGCTCTCAGCCGAACACTGCACTAGGCTCCACATTTAAACCGTTTCAGCTCCCCAGTGTAGGTCAGTATTAGTGGATAGTTGAGTAGATTGATTTTTTCACAGCAGTTTGTTTTCCCCAATCTTTTGAAATTTCCAGTTGGCGTGAAGTTCTTATGAGCTGTATATTGTTTCTTCGTTCCATTCGTGTAGGCGGTCTGACCGGAACAACTACGGTACAGCCTGCTCAGACACAGCCAACTCAACAGAACAGCTTGGATGCATTTTTCTCTTCGCTGTGTCAGCCTCTCCTTTTCGGCGATGAGCGGGATACGATATTGGCCCGATGGAATCAACTTCAAGCCATGTGGGGTACTGGAATTGGTTTCAGTGCTACCGGAGTGGCTATGTACAATCCACAAAACACATTCGCTCGCTTCAAAGCAATAGCCTACAATCTGCTGCCGACAAGCACCGATGCTGATGGGTTAGTATGCCTGTATCTATCGCGTCCATTCTCAGAAGTTCTGCCTCAAAGACAGGGTTTGCAAGATACGTTGTTTCGTCTGTTGGGAGGGAGACCTAATCTGCAATTGCTTATTGAAGAAATACGACCATGTGTCGACGAAGACAACCAAACTGAAGTCATTTTGAAGGTCGTTGAGAGACAAACAACAGGTCAGTTTTCACTTAAGCACAGCTATCTATCTACCAAACTCGGTCGAGCTATACTTGAAAGCGTTCATGATATCTGACAACGTGACGGTCATTTATTTTTTAGTTAGATCTGTCCACCGCCTACTCAAGATGCATGCTGTTTGACTGCGTAGGCTTATACATCAGATTTGTGCCTATACTCCGCGAGCATTTTACAGTTACCCAGTCCTAGACAGATTAATCAAGTCTCTTATTCAAGACTTAAAATTTAGTTGTCGGCATTTTTTTTGAGTCCTTACCTGTGTAGGCGAATTTGTTCAAACGAGTTGATAATGTTTTAGCAGTTGAGATATTTTCCGTTCTCATTTTGGCAGTTAGCTATGCCTAAATTCATGGAATGATCTGGTTAACCTTAAGACTGTGTGTGTATGTGTATGTATGTTCCTGTGTGTGGCCGCGAATGCGCTGGCCGTTTGGGATTAATTGGTCACCAACGTACTCATAGTGCACCGTCGGCGAAGAGATAACGTGTACGTTAGGCTCAGGTAGGTCATATCAGCATATCCATTCTACTTCTGTTAACTATTGCATCGACCAAGACCATGGTCGTTTGGGAACTAATCCGCTCCTCTTTTCAGAAACTTGGGTGTCTGAGATCTTTTACCTATTCTTTTCCTGGGCTTTGGTGTATTGAGTGATGAATCGTCTGTCTGAGCTTTTCGTAGTTCAACTTTGAGTTTTGTCTGTCAACTTTATCCTTTCTGGACTGCACTCTGGATATGCCTCGTATACTGAAGTGCTTCTTGTATTACATTTAAGATATCTTTCTTCTTAGTATAGATCTTGTCATTGCAGTCTCTCTCTGTTTATTTCCCGAGAGATAAGGATTTCCTTTTTCGTGCTAGCCGTTCAATTGGCTAACCAGCATTGGCCGGCTGGACACGAAGGCCCTACTCACACACCTACTGGTCTTATTCCTTCGGGTTTACACCGGATACGTGGTGTGTGAGTGGAACCGCAAGTGGTTCAGCGCAAGCCACTTGGGGTTATGGGTTACAGCGCAGACGTCCTTTGGCTTCGGTCACTGTGACAGGCTAATCCGTTTTGGATGCCGCCAACCATGTTTGTGGTCTTCTACTTTTCCCCTCATTCAGCTTTGTTGATGTACTATGTGGCAAATGTTTTTTGTTTTTCCTCCTTACCCTCTCTAGAGTGTACTATCATGCGCTCCTGCTGTAAACGGTAGACCACTGGTGCAATCAAGGCAACAACGTTATCCTTAGAACGTTGAGTGATACGTAGGCAAATCGGATCCCAAAGTTCAAAACAAGTTTGGTCAGTTACTACAGTACTATTATCAACGTACTCAACGAAATAAGTATTACAACAAACCCCAGTTCACGTTCATAGGGAATATAATAAGTGTGCTTCGCAGGATCAGGGATACAAGCAACAAAATAACTATAAACTGAACATCAATCACTGTTAGTCAGAGCTGTCGCATTCCCATAGACTTTCCACTCGGTTCCTTTCGAAAAGAAACACTAGGCTCGGGTTTCGCTCATCATATCTAAACAGCACAGTTACTGTCTCTCCTCTGAGCATTGCGCACAAGTGAATGTGGCTGTGTTCACATATAGTGATTCAGTCGTGCCTAACGTCAGGTCAATGGCGCAGGTATCAACACTGTTGCCTCATGAAAGCATGGCCGGAGTTATAGTCCCGGTCGTGGCAAGGATGTGCACTACTGACGAGCTCTAATAAAAACGAAACTCGAGTCTGGTGCTTCATTTCGAAAGGGGCCAACTGAAAGTCTATGGGAATGCGACAGCTGTGATCAGTTGTGAGTGATATTACATTTATATGAAAAACCAATATCTCCTACTAGTCATCAGTAAACAAAGGAACTCTGAGTTATGGCTTGCAATCAAATGCGAAGCCGACAAGTCAGTCTCTGGATGACGTATGTATGCGGATTCAGTACATGAACCAGTCGATAGAACATAACAAAGGAGAAGGAGGGTTGATGGGAACAAGCCGGTAGCTGTTCGCATGGTGATGCCCTGGGCCCTCAGGTCGGTGCGCAAAGAAAGTACATAGTATTAAGAATGGAGAGGTCACTTGGACATACGTAGTAAACATGCTTTAGATTGGGATGGTCAACGAGGGATTCGTGATGACCGTGAGAAGTCACCGAGGGAATTGATGAGGGAGTCACTTGACTGAGACAAGGGTGCACACGAATTGGAAAGGTCAAGGGAATATTTTATTTACATACGAGAATCTATAACAGCTATACCGAAGCAATTCTTACATTATATGTTCAATCTTCTTTGCAGTTTAGGTCTTACAGTTGGAGTCTTTCTGTGCTTATTTTTTCGGAGGGTATGGGTCTCAGTTTCCTGTTAGTCACTCAGCTAGCTAACCAGCATTGACTGGCTGGACAAGAAAGCCTCATTTGCATTCCTCCTGGTCTTACTCCTTCGGTTTCACACTGAAAACGTAATGTGTGGGCGGAACCACAGTTGGTGCAGCGTAAGCCGCCTGTGGTGAGTGTTGTGCGCAGACGTCCTTCGGCTTCGGTCACTGTGACAGACTGATCCGAAACGGATGCCACCAACCGTGCATGATCTAAAAGGACCATCTTGACTAGGTTTGTATTTTTACGATTTCCTGCAGAAATAAGGAATATTTGCTTTAGTATTGTCGAGAGGTGAACTATATTTATTTAAGAAGTTCAACAGCGTTCTTGAATTGAAAGTTTTGAAGAGCCGCACCAGAACTTCTGCTTCTTCTTTGGTCTACATTACAGACGAGTGGCCTCAGAAGTGTCCGGGGCCTTCTACTTACCGTTTGTAATTGTGCAGTTTATATGATTCTTGTCGGTTTGATGCTTCCGTGTATAAGCATTCATTTTACTAAATCTAGTCTACGTAGCAAAATCCAACCTGCCGATATTGAACAAAATCTCAACAATTTAAGGGTCTCCATTGGAGTCGCAGGATAGAGTGCCTACAGGCAATGCCTTTAAAATGGCGGTAAAATGGACTGGTGGCACATCAACAGTTGTGAATTGTTAGTGAACCGGTGTTGACGGCGCTTCCCTGCAAATTGACGTAGTACAACAGTTTTTTACATCTATGGTTTGGTATAAATAGCAAAATTAACTAGCTGCTTAGGTGACGCTGGTGTGTATTAACGGAGTGGTTTGTGCTAACACTGAATGATTGTGGTTATGCACCTGTAGACTACGTTCTTCATCTGTTACTACCGTCGTTGTCACTTGTGGGTGAAAGACGGAACTATGATACGGGAGAGAGATTGGAAATCAATCGATTACGTCGCATGTGGCTAATCAACCCAATGAACGCACATTCGCATATGTTACCTTAAAAGGAGATAATCCCTTGCTTTGGGGCGACGAGCGGTAGATAGCGAAAGGTACGTTATTACGAGGAAGAACTGTGTTTATTGTTTCTGTTCTCAATCTTTGATTAATCACTTTGTCTGACCTGTCTTATTTCAGGCAACATTACTAACGTAAATGCTACGGAATTAGAGAAGTATTTGTCCAGCGCGTCCGTAGCACCTCAGTTACAGTCACAGTTGTGTGTGCACAAACTGACATCCGAAGTTTGTCCATCTGCTGCTCAGTTGGCTGTCTACAAGGAAAATTCTCCAGCAGGCATCGACAAATTGATCTGGCAGCAAGTATGTCTCTTTTCTTTGTGTGTGATAATTTGCGAATCATTTGGGCATGTTTTTTCATGCATACCCATCCTGTTCTTTTATTTACTCCTTATCGTTGTTTCACCAAGTATTTCGCATGACTGTAAATTCTATCTACCCTACCCTGCTTTGTTTACCGACACAATAGAACGGTTCTCTTCCGGTTTTTATTTATTAATTTACCGTATCTTCTAACTCGTTCATTACGTCTCGTTACATGGTTAAACCCCTACAGTTAATTTGGAAGTATTTGAAATCGATCCGGGGCACACGTGTTATGAGTTCAGTTTGAATAGCTAGGAATAAATGTGCTTATCTCGTCACATTGCGCTTCTGACACTAAAGCAGCGTTCTATCAGAATGGGTAGGACTTCCGTGTCTAAGACGAAACGTGAACACAAAACATATTCATGAGTTGTTTGTTGGGTTAATCTTATGCGTATGCATCATATGTCCGGCACAACCACTAATTATAAGTAATTTGCCTTCAATCGCAATGTTCATGACCAAACATGTCACTTCTGTCAAATCTGCGCGAGCAGGTTAATGTTTACCACTAAGTTGAAACGTAGTCGTTAGGCCTGGTAAAATCAGAAAATTGGTAGCGTCAGTATTGTTTGCTGTACAAGGAACAACTATTTCAGCAGTAGTAGTCTCAGCTTGGGAGGCTTTATTGCTTTCAGTTATGAGCGGATCTACGATGAGAAAAATTACACTTGATCTCTCGGTTGTCACTAAGACTTACAAAGTAGTTGCACCACCAGTGTCTCATTCATATTAGGACAATAATTATCATAGTTGACGGTTAAACCATGCAAACGATACGAGTGAACTGAGGACAGCGCACGTAAAAAATATGCTACGAAGAGACGACTTACAGAATCTAAGGAAACCAAGACGACCATTAGTTCATTACACCAATAGTAACTTGTAACCTTCAAAACCTGTCAGCAACAGTCAGTTGTGAACAATTTTTGGGCCGTCTTATAGGTAGTCCGACTACTCGATTATTGTTCACGTACGACCGTTGGTGACCGTTTTCCTGTGAAGAGTCGGTCATGCCTAGTGAGCGAGTATTGATTTACATACTCTGTTCCATTTTTCGTCACCAGTAAAGCAGAGGTCGGCCACTTTTCCCCGATCGAGGACCGAGTATCATATTTTTCAGTGCACGGCTGGCCCCATTCGCACAGACCTAATAAACAGCTAGCAGTAACAAAACAAACAAAGTTGTTTGCAGCCTGGTGGCCTTTATCATGCATGAAGTGTTTCTGTATTTGGCGACAGACAGAATGAGGTTAGGTGCGAAACGACATGTAGGTGAGTTTCACTCAGCAGCTGGGTTCGTAACTTTATCATCCTGCACTGTGAAACCTAGTCTGCTTTTAATTCAAGGTCCATCCAAGCATCAACAGAACACTCGGAGGTCAGGGCAAACGGATACAACGACTGTCCGACAGCTGAATTTCATTCGAACATAAATGTGTCATCAGTCATATTGTAGCGAAAAGGCGTCTAATAAAGCACAGTCTTTATTATCCAATACGCTAGTTCACATGCTACGCGCGCGCTCGCGTTTATGAGTCAGAACTCTAGTCCACAACACTCCGAGGTTTCCGCTCACGCGTCGTGTGCACTTCTGCATGGTTTATGTGGGTGATCGGCGCCTTCCATCCAGGGGTTTTCCGCCTGCCAATCTTCGTCCGTTCGTCCGATTCCGTCGAGCGATGGCTCGTCCGGTCGCTCGTGTTGTCCTCCATCTATCCACTGTGTCGAGATGTTCCCCCGAGTGTTGGAATAATCGAGCCTCCGATTTGGTCGTCTATCCTATTTTGCGTGCCATGTCTCGCCCGTTGGTCGGATCCGATCGAGCGATGACTCATCCGATTGCCCCTGTTGTCCGCCATCCGATCGTTGAGGGTTTGTGGAAGTGCCTCCCCCCCGTTGAGGCATTCCGTCGAGTATTTGAATACTCGCTCCTCCGGGTTGACAATCCACCACACTCGCCCCTCCTTTAAGGAACTTACCACGATTGTACCAGGGTGCCAAGTGTACACCATTGATCCAGCGCCCACGAGGACCTTGGTTGATTTGGAAACTTGTATTCTTACAGTTCGTGATGGTAAATGGTTCATTCCACCGCCTTGTAAATTTTCCTGCGTCGAGTCCGGATGTTTCTGGTCGACTGTAGTCTCTTACTTTCACCTGGTCTCCAATCCTGAACGGGCGCCATTTATGTGTGTTGTGCCTTACGTCATATCTTTGCTTATTTCGACGCTGTCTTTCTGTTGTCCGTTCAAGCGCACGGTGTTCCAAGTGTTATCGTTCTTGCGGCAGTAATTGCCACTCTCTGTCTCTGGACACGCAGACATACAAGAGAATCCTTGACTCCCTCCCGTATGCTCCGTCGTGCGATGTCCGAACAAAACATCCGGTAGTCCCTCTTCCCAGTTATTACCTCTGCTATTCAGCCATTCCTTCATCGTACAATTGAACCGCTCTGTCAACCCGTTCGTTTGTGAATAGTACGGCGATGTCCTCAGGCGCTGAATTCCCCAATTTTTCAGCATCTCTTGAAGTTACTGTCCCTCAAAACACGGGCCCTAGTCCGTGATAACTCTGTACGGTACTCCGAAACAAGCCAGGACGTTGTTCATGAAAGCGTGTGCAACCGTTCCGCTCGTTTGATCCACCGTTGGAATGGCATCCACCCATCGTGTGAAATGGTCAATCATAATAACATGTAGCGATTTCCATTCGAACTTGTTGGGAGTGGACCGAAAATGTCTATACCTCAGGTGTGGGCGGCCTCCTCGGTTACGATAGATTGCATGGGCGGTGTTGTCGTCATTGTCTCCCGATTCTGTTGGCAATTGGGGCAAGCTCGAATGAAATCAATCACATCTTTCCGCATCGTGGGCCAGAATACCCTTTGCCGCAGTAGTTCGAACACACGTTCTTGCCCCATGTGAACATCTGTGTGCGCCAGTTGAATTACACGTTCCCTCTGGTTCATTGGAATGAATGGCAGTCTTCGAGGTCGAAGTCCCTTCTGCACCTCCACATCGATGACTAGTTGACCGTTCTCCAGTTGTAGCCGGTCCCAGATCTGTACCAGTTCGTTCAGTCCTGAAGTCAACGTCTTGGGTTTGATACCTGCCAGCAGATGTTCACATTCTTCGCGTACTTGAGGGTCTTGCTGCTGATTGGCCAAGATGTCCTTATCGGCAACCAATACTGCGTTCACGGGTATGGCTTCAGTCGGCAGCTCACTTTCCTGTATCGGTCGCGACAGTGCATCAGGTACCTCATTGTCCGTGCCGTTGACATGTTCGATGGTAAAATTGAACCCCTGTAGTCGCAGTGCCCAGCGTGCCAGTCGTCCACGTGGATCCTTCGTCGCCTTCAGCCGAATCAGGGGTTTGTGGTCGGTCTCGACGTGAAAGGTGGTCGCTATCAGATAGGTCCTCCACTTCTCCAACACCCAGACGGTAGCTAGGCATTCTTTCTCCGTGGTGGAATATTTTCTCTCTGCTTCCGTCAGTACTCGGCTGGCATACTCAATTGTTCTCGATGGTTGTGAAAGAATTGCCCCGATTCCGATATCACTTGCGTCAACTGATACCGTAAATGGCTCATTCGGTTTGGGGATCGTCAGGCACCGTCGAGCGCTGGCAGCTCCTGTTTGAGTTCGTTGAACGCCACCTCTAAGTCCTCAGTCCATACAAATTTCCTGTCCTTTCTCAGCAATTGGAACAGTGAATATGCTTTCTGAGATAACCCTGGCGTAAATTTTGAATCGTAACCGACCATTCCGAGGAAACACCTCAGTTGCCGCTTCGCTTTTGGTTTTGGGAAGTTCTTGATGGCTGTCAACTTCTCTGGTAGTGGTTGAATTTTTCCATTACCAACCATGTGTCCCAAGCAGACGATTGAACTGCGGCCTATTTGGCACTTCTTACTACTCAGTTTTAGGCCGGCTGCATCGATTCGTCGCAACACTGCTCGCAGCCTGTCCACGAGTTCCGACACTGTCTTGGAGTATACAACGATGTCGTCTCCGTAAACGGTTACTTCATGACACTCAGAAGAGAAGTAGACTGCGATTAGGGAGAAAACTTAACCGAATGTTATATGTTTTGTGTTTGTCATATGAGTTGTTCGCATTTGTAGATTCTGCTGAACATCCATATCATTTTATCTTGAGGCCTCTAATCCGATTGCTTTGACTGGAGGGCCAGTAAACGCGACATTTCATTTTGTGGTCGCAAGCCAGGTAATTTGGTGGACTGGCCAGATTCAACTTGTTGGTCATAGATGGCTGACCCATGTGTTAGAACACCTCTGGTCATTTGAATGAACCTACAGGCAAATAAATCAACCTTTTTGGACTACGTATTTATTTTCTGAAACAGTGCTCACTTCCTGTAATTACCATCGTCTATGACCGGTTTTCTTAGTGGAGATGACTGGCGGGCGAGAAGTGGTTTTAATTTGACAATAGAAGTTAATTGATAGGCTCTGTTAGTTGTCGTAAGTCTAAAGTTGAAATGAAACCGGTGATCCCTTTCTGCGACCCGGTTCCTAGGTCGCTGGGGCAAACGATGCCTTTGTTACTTGATGTGTCATCACCTTGCTTATTGGCCGAGAAGTAGTCCTTCGTAGAAGTTTGTACATTGTAGACAACCTAAACAACGGACGATATTTGAGAGTGACTGAAACAGTTCTTTAACAGTACTGTGATGTAACGTTGACCAAATAAATAAACAAATAATTTTGCCTGTCGGTCTAATGAGCATACGTGATTGTGATTCGCCTTATTGCCACCATTTTTATTTTGAATCCACTGTGAATATCACGAGTTGGCGCATATGTCAAGATCACACGATTTGCGAATGTCTAAAGGACTTGTCACATCGACTAGCTGCAATGCGGGTATTCGGATTTACCTGGTGTTATTGGAGGGCGGGCGTATTATGCCCTCAAAACGTCCCAGCATCTGTCGATTAATTTCCTCACTTCCCTCGAACATTTTTAGACTACGCGTCATTATTTTCAATAGGACGAGCCACGCAGTCATCCCTAAATCTGTCCATCGTACGACTTCCTTTTAGCTAGCATTCTTTGTTATACAATGTTTTGTAATCGAATCCTATTGTACCTGAGCATGTATAACTGTTACGAACAACAGTAAACGAATAAAGGGAGTAAAGTCCTCTTGTGATTGACGCTGAGTTCTGAGATACGAGAATCAAGGAGAACAGACAAAGCGGATTCTAGATAGGCGGCATATTTAGCCACCAGACGCGTTGCGAATTTACGCGGAATCCTCGTCTGTATTAGTAAAAATAATTGACCTTGTGGCGTGGAGGTATATTCAGTTTTCCCGCTGATCCATATCTTAGTTACAGGTTGACATATCAGATTTCTTCGGATCACATTTACCCCGATCCCATCGCGATGGAACTATTTGCATTATTGATCCTACTGTGGTGGGTTGTCAGCCCGCAGGGGCGAGTATTCAAACACTCGGCGAAATGCCTCAACGGGGGGGGGAGGCACTTCCACAAACCCTCAACGATCGGATGGCAGACAACAGGGGCAATCGGATGAGTCATCGCTCGATCGGATCCGACCAACGGGCGAGACATGACACGTAAAATAGGATGGACGACCAAATCGGAGGCTCGATTATTCCAACACTCGAGGGAACATCTCGACACAGTGGATAGATGGAGGACAACACGAGCGACCGGACGAGCCATCGTTCGACGGAATCGGACGAACGGACGAAGATTGGCAGGCGGAAAACCCCTGGATGGAAGGCGCCGATCACCCACATAAACCATGCAGAAGTGCACACGGCGCGTGAGCGGAAATCTCGGAGTGTTGTGGACCAGAGTTCTTACTCATAAACGCGAGCGCGCGCGTAGCATGTGAACTAGTGTATTGGACAATAAAGACTGTGCTTTATTGGGCGCCTTTTCGCTGCACTGTCACCTCGTACTGTGTTTTGGAGCCAATGCTTTCCTTTGCTCACCTGAACCGATCTCATGTGCTTTTGCAGTGTTTTCCGCAACTTATCATACAAGTGAGACACACCTATTACGTTCAAGTTATTTCACAGATAGAGTTTTTCAACACATGACACTACTAAACTTGGTTTCGATAACTCTTCTCTCAGGGATTCACTGTGTTTGACGTCCGACCTGGCAGATTTGACGATGAACTCGAACAAACATGTTCAAATTGTGTTTCCAGACTGTATCTTCATTAGCAATAGATTGCACGCCGTTCCTTTAGGAGGGCCACATGTTGAACGTTTATCATTACATTAAATATCCCCCTGATTCTCTTGATTCACACAAGCCTATTAATCTCAATTTTGTCACGTTGGTATTATTTATTTTCGAAGAAGTTGTGGATAGTATATCTATTGATGTTAATTTGTCCACCTGGTATCGGATTGCATCCTCGTGTACCAGGCTCATTGTACGTTTTGTAGTCGACAAGATGAAGATGAATTGATAATATCAGCCTATTACAGTTGGTAGTTCGGAAGTTCTTGTGCTATACAGCATCCTGATTGATGAGATATATAGCCATAATTATTATTGGACATCAACTGCACACGGTGAACGCGTTACTTGACGTTCGTATCCTGAATTGTGATCTACATCAAACGAAGAGTTTTTGTATTCCTAGTAACTACTGATTACTGGGTCGGCCATTCCCGTCGTTGTTGTCTTCGATCGGACGTTCAAAATCATCATGTCTTTTTATCTTGGAATGGACAAAAAGACCATGATGCTTGTTGAAAGAAACTGGCTGAGGGGCTGGAGTTTGCTTGGCTAACAAACTGTAGTTGACATCTTTCCTAACTAATCAAACGTATCAACCTCTGCCGTATGAGCGCAGTCGAGGCTGTTAGTTAGGCTAATAATTCTCCAACTATTGATCCTTAAAAATGCTAATGGAATGATGATGATATGCTTAATCGAGAATTTGCTACTCTTTCTCGAAATTGGGGTTTATTAGTGTATTTATTTTACCGCCAATCCAAGTCACTTATCTTCCTGATCAACCTAAGACGTTCCCTTATCGATTATCCCAAGCGGCGTAAGTAACATCTTATAGGTGGCGTCGATGTCTTTGGTGATCATCGAATTTAGTTGTGTGTCTTTAGCGCTTGTGACGATCAACTTTTCATTTGACTTCAAATACTTGTCGGTGTAATGTATGCCTACTGCCCGGCATGGTTATTTATTTTCGATTCTCTTCGTACCCTAGAAAGTATGGGCCAAGTAGCTTGATGTGTTGTTGTGCCTCCTAGTAATAAAACGTTATAGGAAAAACTCAGGTCGGCTGAAGACTCACTTTAATCCCAGTCGTTCATATTTATGTAAGAAATATGTCAGGGCTTCTAAATCATTCCATTTTAATGTTGATGATGCTCCCTACACCACCCTATTTGAGTTCCGTGACTGCGGGGTTTATAGCTTCTCTTGCGGCAGTCGATGTCGCTGTGCCAGGTGTGTTTTTATAGGCAGTACACCACGCCATAGACATCCTGGTGATGTAAGTAAGCCGGTATGGGTGGTATACTGTTTGAGTGATTACCACGACAAGTGCAATCCATTCTCTTAAGCTCTCTCTCCGAGAAACTGGACAAAGAGCATTCGGTAACAGATGTGAGGTTGAACCGTTTTGATTATTAACGTGGAGCTTGAAGGATTGCTCATTACCGGTTGGAAACGTTGATGATAGTGACACACGAATGTACACAGTTGTTTTTCTGTTTTCAACACCTTTCATTCCAGTTGTGTTCTCCTCTAATCCACCTTTATGCTCACAGTTATTTACTGTTCGTTTTTTCAATTTTGTATGATCTGTCTTGTCTCATCATTTTTGAGGCAAATACTGCCATCTTACTTTATCTTGTACTTAATGCCAGTTGTGCTATTCCATGTTTGTAAGTCTTTTTTATGGGACCGTTTTCCAACTTTCTTGGATTTTGCAGCTCCTCTCATTTGCATTGCTCACTAGTTTTTGTGCTTTTGTATCAATCTCATTAGGCCTGCATTGAAAATCCCCACCCAGATCGGACCATCCCCGTGCCACTTATCGGGTTCACAGATTTACGTCGACGCCGACTCGACCAAGTCGCCTTCAGTCGTCAGCAGAGCAACATCCTTAAGGTAAGCCTTCCTTTTTTCGCGCCGACCGTTGGTAATGCAGACAGTTAGCGATTCCCGCCTTGTTACAGCAACCCTCATCTTTTCTACTCAAATCAAGGGTCTCAGTCTATTATGCTCCATGACCAGTTGATCTAACTGATTACTTGACGGCTGTCAGGCTGTTCAGATCCCTTTGTTTGTAACCCCGTGAAGACTACTGCATAGTCTGCCAGAGCCAACATTTTTTCTCGTTCGCCTCGGTCATTGACACATTAAGCAGTTGATACATGTTCTTGTTCTGACAAAGCTTTGTCATATTGTGATTTCATCAACATTAACACATAAAAAATGAATCTAGATTGCTGTTAATTAGTCAGAGCTTGACTGCTGTGATTTAAGCACAACTCGCATTGGATAACAGATTGTCTTTTCAAGTGATTCCTTCGGGAAAGAAGCGCCAGAATTGAGTTTTACTTTTGCTAAAGGCCACTGGTAATACATACCTTTGCCACAAGCTAGATTTGAACTTTGGTACTAACAGGCGCGGAACTCAAGTCTAGTTGCTTCTGTTCGAGAGGAGCTATCTGAAAGTCTGTCTGAATGTGAAAGCTGCCACGAAATGTCACTGGTACTCTGTTGACCTTAATTGCCGGTTGTTTTGTTTACGATGCTCAACCGTTGCTTTTAAGTGAAACTGAGTGAACAAATCTGGCTACCATTCAAAGGTATCTGAAAGCAATTTATATTTTGTTATGTTGATCATACGTTTATTTTGTTTGGACGTTTCACATTCATGAGTAGTTGTTTCGAACGTTCACTCTCTGTTCAAGTTAGTTGTGCACGACAGTGAGAATTCTCCATCTTCTTCCTGTTGGTCAGTAGGTTAGCACAACTTTACTGAACTGGATGTTTAGGGCAAGTTCGATCAATTCCACGATATCCAATTTATATAGAATGCCATTTTCACTTCAAGTTTACAAATTTCTGGACTGGATTATACCCGGTTTTACTTTATATAACGATTACACTTCCTTTTCTCATAAGCTGAAATCGATTAACCATTTGTGATTAGTCTGAAAACTGGCTTGCATTCCCCACGTTCTTCAGAGAGCTTAAAAAAGTTTTGTCAGAAGCTCATCTCAGATCTAAACATCACTATCTGTGAATGAGCGGCAAAATGAGGTGCCCATACTGTGATCTACTAGGTCGCAGAGTCGTGGTCACCGGAATGGTAGAAACGTGATCGTTTCATACTTCCGCCTTTTGATCATGTATTCCACCCGAGGAGACTGGGAACATTTTGGTGATAGAATTGTGCGGTGTGATTCAGATTCAGTATATATCTCCGCTTTTGCAACCACAACTGAGTTAAAACCGTCTAATCAAATGGAAGTAAGTCGACCAGT
Organism: Paragonimus skrjabini miyazakii; assembly: GCA_014338405.1. Taxonomy (NCBI): domain Eukaryota; kingdom Metazoa; phylum Platyhelminthes; class Trematoda; order Plagiorchiida; family Troglotrematidae; genus Paragonimus; species Paragonimus skrjabini miyazakii. The sequence goes on from JTDE01003903.1 coordinate 18,564, forward strand.
GTACTCTGACTTGATTAGCTGAATTTCAGTGTTGCATCCGTTAATGTTGAGAGTGTGGATGCGAGTGTAGACAGTCGCACTCTCATTGGTGGTCTAATTAAATGTTTCTGGTGCTGTCAACTAAACCCGTGATAATCCAACTTGGTCATAATGGTTTGTGCTTACGTACATTTTCTGGTTCTTTTGTACAAACAAATCACGACCATAAAAAACAACCTGTAGTCCCACAGGTTCGTTTGTATCTAGGTTCCAGTGGTCGGTTCACCGCCCTAGTTTTTCGGGATTGTCTTTGATCACAAAACATTCTCCAGCATCTATTTTAATCAAGTGCCTTGAGTTGAGCCTGTTGATCGAATCGATGAAACTATCACGAATTACTCATAATTATATCTCTTTTTTCGCATTTTTTCCACTCTCTGGATAGTCGCTTTTTGTTCACGTTGGTGTTCATCATATTTTCCTTCCTTTATCCAACAACCAGTGTGGAACTGCTCAAACCATGCTACTTGTTGACTATTATTCAGTAGTATCTTGAGAAAGTCAAATAAAGTCAAGACTATTTGTTACCGCTCCTTCATTTTCAGCAAGTTGGCGAACTTGTTCAGGAAATGAAAACAGGGCAACTTGTTATCGCCCAAAAAGTGATTCAGCTCAAAAGAAAACAGATTGAACTCAGTCATCGAGTTCTAAAGGTGAGCTGGTATACGACGTTATCCTAATTTTCTGTAATCTATCTGCGGCTCATTGTTTTGTCCATCTTATACCCTGGTTTTGATCAATAAATTCTAGGCATTCGCCTTTCGGGACACTTTATGGAGTGTGTTTTTTCTCCCCAAAATACAGTGCTTACATATAGAGAATATTTCTGATGAACGTTTTAAAATCGCGCATTTTGTTTTCGACTATTCAGTTCGGCGTAGTGCATTTGAACTTCCTACTTTCATCTATTAGTCGCTGTTTTCTGGTTTGCTCTCTGTCCTCACCTTGTCAGGGTCTGTTTGTAATGCTGTCATGTGATGTTCCTTATGCCGTGTCAGTTCCTGCTGTTGTGTTCGGTATTGTCTAAGATAGTGGAAACCACCATAGTGCTGTTTTCAGCTTGCTGTGTTATGTTCGTTTTCAGTTCACTTGTTTATTTATAAAGGGTGGGCTCCTTGCTTTCAACTGTTTGAACGTCAATGATTTGCGAATTAACCTCCTTTCCGCCTCCTCGTGTTTTTTTTAACAATGTGTACATATCATGACGTTTTTTACCGTGTAAAATACTACATGCTATTGGTCTACGTACCGTCGGTCTATCTTAGTCTAGGTAAGCATCCGGGATTCGCACCTGCCACAGTGTGATCAGTCATCAACATGACTGTCGTTGATGCTCTAATTCATTTGACTACACCGGAATTTGTTTATTGTAATCTAGATGTGTTTGAAGCTCAGTGGTTGGTGCATATATGAATTTTATATACTTTGAATTATTTTTCGTTGTCTTGATGAGCTATAGTTGCGTTAAGTGGACAGCTGAGCCCAAATGTGAATTTTTCTGAGCTTTCGGCATGACTTCGTAGCTCAGCCGGTAGACCACTTGTCAAACCTGGACATACTGTTTCTGTCGCTCGTTTGACTCCAACGGAAGTCTACATTTTCGCAACCTGGTCTCCACTAAATTATCAAATCCGTCACGCTACTCATCAGTAGTATAGTTTGAATGTCGTGGAAGTTTGGCAATCAATGTGTTAGCTAATCTGCGGCCCAGGTGCCCAATTTCTTTCGCTTGCGTTCGAGCTCCCTTGTATGTATTTTTCGAAGTTTTGCAAACTTGGACAAACTCTGGTTGTACGAAAGTTATTTGATGGCAACTTACTAGCTGCACCGATGTACAAATTCGAAAACTTCCGCTTTTAACGATTCAAATCGTTTGCCCTTATTTCGTGTTCAAGGCATGTGGATTATTGACCTGCAGTTCTGATCGAGATTATGTTTTTCTCCATTATCAACTTTTAATATGACAGTTAACTTTCACTCTTTCTGAAGGAGAAGAGAAAACGAAAGGAAGATTGGTGAACGGGCAGTTCATTCGGAACTTGCCACCGGAAATAGAAGAAGGTATGAATGGCTGAGTCTTGTGAGATCGTAGATATTGACCGGCTGATCGCTATTGCACAACATTTACCCATGCAATCGGAAATCAGAAGGCGAAAAGCCGGTGATCTCGAGAATAAAATTGGGCAGCTGACAAGGGCAGTGGGAACTTTAAGGATGAACCGGAAACCAAGAAAACTACAAGATAATGTAACCGAACCAACTGCGATCGTTGCCTTGTGCTCTGAGGGGTGGGACATTTTACCCGCCATTGTCCCAACGGAGGCTTTTCTTGTTTTTCTGTGGTACCACACAGCCATGGGGATGTTCCACGAGTAAAGTGCTGCTCGAAGGAGAGCTAAAGATACGGGTTGAGAGCGTCAATTACAAACAGAGTAGATGGATTGACGGTTGAGCCAGGTAGTTGAAATGTTTAACGCAGTCGGAGAAACAGCGTTACAGGCATTCGGACCTCAGAATGCTGAATTTCAGACAAATGGTATCTAGCTACGCTTGGCAATTCGAGTGATCGAAACGATGGTAGATGCCGATTTGTTGCACCGACTAAATGTAGACAGATTTAAAGAAGATCGAACTAGTTGCCAGTGGTGTAACTGTGAGAATTCGTCGCCGTAAATAGAAAGCTATACGCCGGGTGGTTGCCAAGTCTCTACGAGAATGTTTTCTTCAAACCATCAAGTGGTGCGTTGATGAGCTTGTTCATCTATTCACTAATGCGGATAACCAGTACAGATTTTGTAAGTGAATCGAACTTTCGATTGACATGTAGCTAAGTGCGGAATGTAGATCGGTGTATGGTTGATTCCGGAAATGGAGAGGTAGTTAAGGGAGGTGCTAACGAAGAAAACAATTCAACGAACAAGCAATCCATTTTCGTCGTCAATACTGCTGACTAGAAAAGCATATGGAACCTACTGATTTTGGGTCAACTTCAGAAAGCCAAACTGAATGACAAAGTTGCGTTCTCCGGGCTACAAATGAAATTGATTTTTACACGCCTATACGAAACCAAGGTAGTATCTCATAGACGTGCGTTCTGGTTGCCGGTGACTACTAGTGACACGGAAGGACGGTACAAAAATCACTTTTTGTGAATAGACAACAACATGATTTCCCCAGGATGTTGCCTGGTCTTTGTAGCGATCTAGTCATCTTCAAACGTTTACTGCTGGAGGATCAGGAAAACGTGACCGTGTATGGCGATGACATCGTAATGTTTCCCAACATAGTGCAGCAACACGCGGAAAGGTTAAAATCGTTGGTATAACGCAGCAGTGGTACGACGCAACCGACCTAGGGTTGGGCGGTAAGAAATGCGAACTCGGTCGCGATGCAGTCGTCTTCTTGGAACACAGTTGGTAACTTAAAGATTCATCTACTGCCAAAGAAGCTGGCAACCGTCAGGAATTTTCCGACTGAGATTCTTTCTCGGTAGGGTCGATTGCGATCCCAAATTTTTGTCGAGGTTCTCTAAGAAAGCGTACCCATGCTTCCAACTGCTGAGGAAGTAGTTTGTTTGGACTGAAAACGTTCAGGTGGCTCATACAGGAAGCTGTTTCCTGTCAATGCCTTACGATCTCCAAATCAAATGAACCATTCACGATGTCATTTGATACAAGTGTTATCGTATTCGGGGCATTCTTTTCAAATCCACCAGGTACAATTGAGTACATCATCCAGGCACTAAAGGAAACAGAAGAAAAGTATTCCATCATGGAGGAATACTCAGCCGTCGTTTGGGCGCTAAAAATGGATCATCTTCTTGACAATGACCACCTTCCATGTTGAGACAGATCACGAACACCTTATCTGGCTGAAAATCTCAAAGGATCGGTGCAGACTGTTTTGGCGCGCCGAGCACTTCGACTACAAGAGTTCCGTTTTATCATCGGACGTATCAACGACACAAACAACGAGATACCCGACACATTGTGGCAGTTAAGCATCAGTGTGAATCACTGATGTATTGCTGTCTATGATGATGATGATGATGATGATGACACATTGTGGTGATCAGTACGGAAAAGTGACCTGCCTACCGCAGCCTTTCTCGTGGACGGAGTGCTGATTGCCGACAGATATTGTTCAACCAACAGCAAGATCAGCAGGTACTCGAAATATGTGGACATCTACTGCTAGGAACCCAGTCCGTGGAGTCCTAGTCGGAGTCGAAGGAGGTGTTATATATCTAGGATCGGTTGCATCTGGAGAACGACCAACTCATTGCTTTGAAGGCGCAGAACAGAGTGCGATCACAAAGATTGTCACTTATCACTGTTGACCAAGGGGAACGCTTAATTCAACTTGCACACGCTAGTTTTTCTTGTGGGCATGGAACACTTGTTCGAGTCACTAAGGAAGAAGGTATTTTGGCCCATGATGTGGAAAAATGTGACCGATTTCATTCGAATATGCCAAAATTACTGACAGAATTGAAAAACAATACCGACAATACCACCAGTGCAACACATTGTAATACAGCAATCTGCGTACACATGGAGTGTAGATGTTTCTGGCTCACTCCTGACAAGCTTAAAAGGAAATCGTCATATAGTTTTCATGGTTAACTGTTTCACACGGTACGTGGAAGCAATTCCCACGGCAGATTATACAAACCGAACGGTTGCGCATGTCTTCATGAACGTCCCCACTCCGTTTGGAGTACCGCGGAAAATCACCACGGGTCAGTGTCCGTTATTTTAGGAGGTGCTAGGGGATTGAGGAATTCAGCGCTTACGAACATTCCTGTGCCATCCACAGATGAACCGGCAACGGAACTATTCAGTCTTACAAGGGATGGTTGAACAATAAAAGTGATAACAGGAGAAAACTGACACCAGACGTATTCTTCGAATATTGCACAATGAAGCATGCAACGACGCAGAGTTCGCCGTTCTAACTTATACGAGAGGAGGCCCAGGTTTCTCTTGGATATCTGTGTCTTCGAGATAGACAATTATTACCTCGAGAGCGACAACACGTGAAACGTCTCGTGCTTGAGCGGACAACAGAAAAACTGCACCGAAATAAACAAAGGTACAACGTGAGGCACAGCATGCTAAAATGGTGTCCGTGTAAGATCGGAGACCAAGTAAAAGGAAGAAACTGTGGTTGACCAGAAGCATCTGGTTTCGGCGCAGACAGGTTTAAAAAACGATTTTCTACAGTGTTTGCCAGATGTACTAGCTTTTAAACTATTCAGTCCTCGTGATCGATGGGTCAGTGGTGAATTCCTTGGAACCTTGATACAGCTTGGGCCAGTTCCGTAAAGAAGTAGCGAGTGTGATGGGTGCCAAGTCGGAAGCGCGATCATACCAACATTCAATGGAGTATTTCAACGCAGCTGGGAGTATGATCAAAACGCATAGTGAATGGATCACCGACAATACAAGAGATTGAACGAGTAAACACTAAACAAAATCGGCACGGCTGGAAAGAACTAACAGTCGAAAATCTAGGACGAAAAACGTCAACCAAACGCACAGAACCCGAAAGAAGTTCACATGACATTTAAGTGAGAACCTCGCTGAGTGTGGACTGAGGGTACTGTTCATGAACGCTAGCGCCAGAGCGCCAAGGAATATGCTAATTGAGTAATGAAGATCTTGTCTTATTGGACTATTCTCTAGAATATAACACGTAATAGTAACTAGTGTCGTTTGTATGAGAATGTTTGCCATCCTAAAACCTCTGCCGCTTTGTTTCATGTTGCGTGGTCTGATTACTGCATGTTTTATACGCGTGTTGACGAAAACCCTACGCAGTTTCGAGCGTGACCCAACTGATTGCTTCTAAATTAAGGTTTAGTACTTTTTCATTCCAGCAAGTGGTTAGCTGTTAACGTGGTGCTCGGGTGGCAGTTAGTTATCCGCAACTCTTCCCCTTGTTAATCTGTCGACTGCTTTCGCGTCCGGGACTTAGGTCGATATGACTGCAACTCTGTCTCGCATGTTTTTTTGGTTTTTCAGTGGACTGTCAATCGATGTTTTACTTTGTACTATTTATGAACGTACATTTTATGACCCGTTGCAGTTGTGTGGGCATAGCTTTTTGCTGGTACTGTCTGGTCGTTCACTTTTGGGTGTAACTGATAAAGTGCACCAAAATTTATTCACATCGGTTATTGACATCTCGCTGATTGGATGGATGCAGCCAAGTTATCACTACAAACTGACCATTAAATGGACGACCATGTTCATTTGATCAGTAGGGCATACGCAAGTGATGTTAACTATATTACTGTTAGAGAATCAACAATTTCGATTGATATTAACTGAACGCTGTTAATCTTCAACCGCAACATTCCCATTTTGACCGACCTTCTAAAAAAATCGTCAAACCCCGCGAGATTTCAACGTTTTAGGTTTGCCCATATCAGTCGGTTGCATAAAATCAGCTAGTTCTATGCAAACTGCACATAGTAACATATTAAATAGTCTCTTGTGTGTATGGCGCACTCAGTTCCGCAACAAGAGAGTTAATTGGCTTATTAGAAAAACGCTTGTGGATAACGGTGATCCGGACAAATTGGTGAATGCCCACAGCAAGTATAAAACATCCAACTTTGCATGCTGTAATGCAGATTTCTGCAACTCCATTTCAAGGATGGCCATCTGACCAGCAACATGAGTCACAAACTGACATCGGCCTTACAGCGTGTTTGCCCAACTTCCCGACTGCACGTTCTGTTGAGCACTAGGAGGTTGGCTCTCTATAACTGTGATGCACACTCAATCGGTCAATGTTTCTCTCACATGATGTGCCAGTTCGACCCACAGTTACAATGACGTATACATAAGTAGAACAGGTCGGTTCTTTTATCAACGTATGGCGAAGCGTATTCCTGAGTAGTTCTCAATCGCAGCATCAAAAAACGACCTGTTGGCTGTAATAAGCTTGAAAAATTCGGCTTCATTGATCACGTCCCAGGAAGCCGTCATCTAGTTGACCCGGTCGAGTTATTCAAGATATTGTCTTGTAATCGTAAACTGAAACGGCTGACGATTAGTGTATCATTGCTAATCAGACAACATCGGCCGGTTTTTGTGTGCACAGAAGACGATGACACAATCAATCTCTTTATCCTGGAACTGATTGCACTATTAGCTCGCGAAAGGTCGAAACGCCCGTGGTTGGTCCGTTCAATTGTTGTTATATGCAGTTTGTATAAAATCGACAGGCTTTTTGTTAGCCACTGATAAGGATCAATCGAACTGTTAACACCTTGCTACATGTCTTCTCTCGAGTTGGACTAAGTGGATAAAGAGAACTCAGTGTTTTAAATTTCCAAAATATCCTTAGGTCGAGTTTAACTTTCATTGTATCCCATCAACACTGCAGACTCTAGTCACATTCGTAGTCTGAATTGCACTCCACGTCTTCGTGACTATCAAACAGAGCTCAGTTCATGTTAACTGGTATCTTGTGATAGAGAAGTAAGTCAGAAACTTCGATAATGTCACATTCACTGGACTATATTGATAATTGCAGGTTTTTTTATTTTAGGTAGAACCCATAGAATACATTTAAGTACAACAGTTGCGTTAATGTGGAACTATCATACAGCGACACATAGATGAGGTTCCAACTCGAAAGGAGATAGTGCGAATAATAACAGTTCAGTGGGTACGGGGAACTAGTAATAGAGATGTATAAACACCAAATAGATTGTGGAGTGATCCAGCCAACAAAATGACCGACAGTATATTATAGCAACAAAGTTTTCGAATGGGTCTTGTAGCTGATGAAGCGAGAAGTGATGTATACACGGTCCCAATGGCTGCATACATGTTACCTCATAATAAAAACAAGGAGCTCAAAATTGAACATTATTTAAGAACATGAGTTAGAAAGACAAAGATCTAAAATACATCCACAACAGTTACAGCATCCCAATGCGCGCGCAACCACCATTGGACAGATGATCAACACAGACCAGTCACAGCTGCCAGGATGGAATGCCAAACCATCACCGATTTTCTCAATTGGACAAGCAAGTGAAAGTAGCTGTGAGTCTCAAAGCCGGTGGATTACGGGCAGCACAAAAACGGAACAAGCCATCACTGGTGAACGAGAAGCAATCTTAATCAAACGACCAAAATCGGGCAGAAATGCCCGCCATGATTAGCTAGAGTTTCGATTTGTAGGCTTGGACATACGACGGGCGTCGTACGTGTGAGTTGGACAACAAAGATCTTGCCACATTGAACTTTTCAGAACTGTTGTATATGATTTTGATTCATTGAAGAAGTCTTGGTTACGTAAAAGACGATCATGAACCTAGGCTATTTGGGCGAAATGTTCAAATATGATACTTTGGTCGGTTTCACTGGAGCCATTGACACAGTGGTCCACACGGTCTCATCACTGACATGCGAACTGGATTTCGATTTCTGGTCGGGTCAATGGTATGCACTGTTCGTGAACTCCGACAAGAATCCATTGATCCTGTTTGATAGGGGCTACTTTAAAGTCTATCCGAATATGAAGCCTACGATCAATATTAAGTGGTATTCAAATTACATCAGCCAAATATCCAATTGCTCATCACTATTCGAAATTACTGTCCAACAGGGCTAAACAAAATAGAACATTTTAAGTTAACTGAGAGATTTTTACCATTGGGCTATCGATCGGTGCTAACCGGCAGTAATTGTATCGTCCTTTTAGACCAATAGACAGTTTGAGCATTACACACAGCCGAACATGGCTCAACCGTCTACTGTGGAGTCAACAGCGCAAGTTGCCTCATGTGAGCATAAACCAAAGTTCAGCTCCTGGTCATAATTAGGGTATGCACTATTGATGAGCTCTATGAAGATTGGAACTCGTGTCTGATGCTTGTTTTCGAAACGGTTAGCTGAAAAGTTTTTCAAAATGTGGAAACCACGATAGTGTGTTGTGTTACATTTATAATTATATCACCATCAGGTAATATGATGAATTTTTTGATTTATGTAAGATCTATTGCGAAAATTTTTGTGCTTCGTTTGAAGTCCGCTCAGCCTAAATTGGCAATGCCAGTTTTTACTCTCACTAACTTTTCGCCCCCAGTCCATTGTGAAAGCTTGTCCGTACATTTGTTTCACCGATATTCATGCACTAATCCTTAACCGATTGATCTTCCCAGGTTCTTCGGCGACAGGAAGTTCACAGACGCGCTGGGTTCGCAATCAGTGCTGACGAGGAGGCTTTACGTTGTGGTCTCGAGCGTATCTGGGTCGAACTTACGTCTGCACGTGGACTGCGATTTAGGTTTCAAGAGGTGCTGTCTGCCATCCGGTCTGCTCCAGACGGTTCAACCGGAACTAATAAGGAAAACTACGGTATGTCCGGTGTTGAATCCTCCTCGTTTCATCCTCGCACCGATTTATACTTTGCTGGAACTGAGGAGCAGCCTGATTGGAATCTGGATGCTGAGTCGTTAGCGGAACTGAAAGAGGTTAGTTATGCTTCGGCCCCCTATCAATCTGTGTTGCTGGTTAGGCTTATTCGTTTTCTTTCGTTATACCGCGGCAAGCGTGTGGATTGCGCTGCTTGACTGTGCCCGTCTTGTCAGTCTGGTGATCGTATGTTGTTCTGTGTGTGGTCACTTGGAACATGGCATGAACAGCATGCCATCCGCTTAGCGTGCTGTTCTTACTTCGTTCTGCCATCATCAGTCTGCGCCAGTCGTGGACAATTTTTGAGGAAGAACTACGAATCACCTTGGTGATCACCAGCTCCAACGGGTATGCGAGGTGCTGGACCCCATTCGAAGGGCGCATGAACCAATTTGGTCACTGGCCCCCGCCAA
>JTDE01003903.1:28555-40072 GCA_014338405.1 Paragonimus skrjabini miyazakii
TTTTGAGGAAGAACTACGAATCACCTTGGTGATCCAAGGTGTGCCGGGTACCTTGAATGACTGGATCCCATTCGAATGGCGTATGAACTAATTTGGTCACCAACCCCCGGCAACAGGAGGGAAGCGTCGCAACAGCCCTGTCGATCTTGGACTCCCTGGCCTTATGGATCCACCACACCAGATCCCACTTCCTTGGTGAATCTTCGAACAGTTGCACTGCTTCTGTCGCAGTTTCATGCATAGTGCATCCGGCATCCTAGATGGATGAACTCCGTTCGAAGGGCCTATGATTCGTACCACGAATGGTTACCGACCACCAATGGGCTACAAACCTCGTGCTTCATCTGGTTGCCCTGTGGGTTTAGGTTTCTTTTGAACAGAAAGTCCCAGCCATCCTGCGACTTAGAATCGGTGGCTGGTGACGTTAGACGATACTGCTACTAACCGGGCACAGTGGCATGACTATTGTTGTTGTTTAGCCAAGTTGTCTGAGGTGTGGGTACACTTAATGTCGTGAGGCAGTAGAAATCGTAAGGAATCCATTATCTTGCTGATGACGCTTTACTTTCACTCATAACTCCACTGTTTGTTTGCAAGATGTAATGTTGAATGTTTCAATGCAGACGTGGCTATTCTCAGTAGTTAGGTCTCTCCACCTCCCCTTCTGTTCTTCTTGGCCAGGGTTTGTTGTGTCCTTCATGGTTGTGTGGCAGCTAAACATCAGTGAGAGCCACTGACGTATTATTGTCTGTGATGATGATATTGAAAGGCCCCGGGTAAGGCCTCTCAAGCCAACCTCCTTCTTCAACCTTGACAACCGAGACGTATTCTGCCTTCAGAACCATGAACTTAAACATACATCAATTGTGAATTCTGTCTCATCACTGTACCTTAACTATTTGGCTGAGGTATCGGTGCCGGCTTTGCTTCCATGTCACATTTTTCCGCACCATACAAATTTATCTCATTTCCCCCTTTTTTGAAATAACTGTTTGGTGGCCCCGCAATCCACACACACGCCAGAGACTTACCTCACTTGCCGCTCACCACGGGGGTCATAGCTGTTGAGAAGTCGCTACCTGCCGAAGCAAATTTAAAAGCAGAACTTGTGGCACCAAACAAACATAAGTTTCATTGAGTTTCCATTGGTTATTTTATAGGAAAGATGCATCGCGTTGTCGACACTGATTGGCCGTAGCTTTCTGCGGATCACTGGTTGACTTCTTATCGATGCGTTCGTCTAATCCAATCCCTTTACAATAGCCAGAATAGTAGTGTATCAAACCCCAGAGTTCCTTTGAGTAAAGGACACAAACCTCATTCCCTCCCCCAAACACAGTTTAAGCTTACCATCTTCAATTCCCGAACACTTATGCGGATAGGTCGACGGACAGATGTTGCATGTATTTTGGAGACCCTTGCCACCGATATCTGTTGTCTTGCTGAAAAACGACTTCAGATTTGTAGCTCAGTGTCACCTCTTCGATCTCTATCAGCCGTTTCGCTATGCACGTGGAGACCTTGCGGCTCAAGCCACTGGCCAAGCTGCTGTTGGAATTACCCTAAATGCATATACAGAGAAGGCGCTGCCTGACGGTCAGTAGTTGTCTAGGTCCGAAGGTACGGTTAGGGCATCGGAAGGCGCCCATCGCGAACGCTATCAGTTTGTTGTTGCGGCATATGCCCCCACAGACTGTAGTGCAGACGCATTCAACAGTGGTTTTCATTACCACCTCACTAACTTTCTGCACACCGCTCGGCGCACGAGCATTATAGCGCTGGGTGGAGATTTGAGCACTGAATTAGGCACGCTAAGCATTGACGAGCATGACTCAAGTGGCCTACACTTACGGTATTCGTTGAACAGACAACGTGAACGTTTGTTGCAGCTCTGTGCTGATAACGACCAGTTTCTGGCAAGTGCCTATTTTTGGCTTTTTAGACATCAGTGCGTTATCTAACAACCTCCATCGTCGAGTCAATCGTGCACACAGACTGACCACATATTCGTCAGCTGCCTGTAATGTAGCTGTTTTCAAGACTGTAAGTCAATGTGGAACACCTGTATGCATTGGTATGTGCTACGTTTGCTTTGGTGGGAAACCACTTCATCGCCAAGCACAGATTAACGTATGTAAGCTAACCGGGACAAAAGCGCTTTACGTCCAAAGGAGAGTGCCAACTTCTAGTCTAGGACTCCACCAACCAGGCGACCTTGAGGCACATTGTACACATATACGGCATGCGATGCATAAGTGCGGTACTGCCTCGTGTGGCACTACTGATCATTCAGCTGCCAACCGCTGGGTCTCTATGCAACCACTATAACTTCTTGACGTCCGTCAAAATATTTCATCTAGCAGCGAGTATTACTCGGCTTGGGACTCCGGAGACAACTTCGAGAAGATCGCGAGATCTGGTGGATACAACGCACTATCTAGATGGAGTAGGCCGCTACTACCGAGAACTTTCGATGAGTTTTCCATCTCATCCGATCAGTGGGTTGTAGGAAGCCAGATGTGAGCGAAGTAGACTGTGAAGCCAGTGGTGAGCCTATTCATAACCTGCAACGACGCTTAATTCTATAGGCTGAGCACTTCCAACAAAGTTCACTGACCATCCGCGCCACTGACTACGTCTTAGGACTCTGCCTGTGTCTCCAAAAACAAAATTCACACTTATGGTCAAGCTTCTGAAACGTCTCAAGGCATCCGACCGAGACAAACTGCCTCATGTCTCTTTTGTAGAAGGTCCATTCTTAGTTAAAGAGCCGGCGGCTCCCCTTCGAAAACTGGATCATTGAAGTCGTTCCAAATGAGTGCGTTTTGGCTAACATCGTCCCCATTTTCAAAAATGGCTCGTGCACTTCGTGTGCAATTCACAAGGACAAACCTGGTTCCTATTGTGTCGAAGTTGCTTGCAGCCATTATGCTTCGTCGACTAGGTGAAACTCACGGACAGCACATCCGTTAGGAGCAAAGTGGGTTTCGCCCCCTCCGTGGCCGCACTGATCTCATCATTTTCCTCGAGATGTTTCACCCCCGCCACTCCTACAGAGAGTGGTGGGGGTAAAACTGGGATAAAACGATAACTTCAGAAAATATCAAAATTTATTGAAAATACTGTCTTTGAGCAGTTGTCCCATTAGCGCATGCATTTGCTCCATGGCTAACTTGGTTGCGTCTTTGCTACACTTGGCTAGCTTGTCCTCAAGTCGATCAATGCCCCAGTTCATTCGAGACACCGAAGCAACAACATGTTCCACTTTCTCGGCCAGATCTTTGGTGAGACCGACCAAATAATCGGGTTGTGCTAGTATGCTGACAGAACTGAGTGTGTTTACCCAGTACTTATTCCACAGCAAGTCTAGTAATCGTTTATCGAGAACGGATTTGAAATGAGAAACTTCCAAGGCGTAGTACTGTTTGCAGTGCACCCCGAAATCTTCTGTCCTGTTCATGGGTATGGACTGATATTCAGAAGGACCTTCGTCGGGTGGCCTGTAACCAACGGGATAAGTTCGAAACACACCGGGGTTGAAAAGAAAAACACCTTTTCCCGAAGAGATGGTTCGAATGGGATCAACGACGATCGCCACAAATGGTTATTGGTAGGTCTGATTCATTAGCTGTGTGTTTACATCAATGCCAGATAGCCAACAGCCGTAGCCCGGATGAGAATGATACCAACCGAGCACATTCTCTGTTCGTCCAACTTGTGCAATCGCCTTCTCATAGTTGGTCACATATTCGTACGCTTCAGTCTGAGCATTCACGCGAGTTTCAGTTCCTTTGACTGGCAAGGGAGAACAGTCAATCACAATCATGGTCTGATGGGCGACTTTACCGATAAGAACTCTCATAACTTCCAAATTACCACCCGAACGGGCAGAGCGACAAATGAAACCTTCATCCATTTGAAGTAATGTGGATCTTTTTCCCATGGCTTTGCATTCACGATCGATTGGTGAGCTTTGACGTCATATTTAAAATATTCATCCGCGGGACCCAAAATCATTTCAATGTTATTTTTTGCTCCCCAAGCTGCCTGAGCAGTAGGGAAGCATTCAACGGGGGCGCCTCCGTACCACCTACAATCAAGGTACTTTGGTTTGAAGATGTTTGAGATGGATTATCTAAAGTAGATGAGGAAAGGATGATATCCTCTATTTCCATAAGTGGCATGCGCTGATACACGGCAGAGAACCGTATAGATTGACAGAGTTGCATTCGGAGACCGTCTATCGATGAGAGGTGTGCCCAAGGAGAAACCAATTTACTGTGAAGCCTTGGACATAGTAAGGGCTTATGGCAGCGTATTACCGACATTTACCATCTCAAGTGAGATGCGACGAAGTTGTCCAGTCTTTTCCTTTCTCTTCAACTTCGTAGCGGGCGAAATCCTAGAAAGTACTCTGACGGACTGCGAATATGATGGTATGGAACTGCTCCCAGACATTCGACATAGAGTATATAGATGACATTGCCTGTGTGTTCACAGGCAGCCCAGAACATCTTAAGCTGGTGAGAGATTTAAGTTCGTCAGTTCGGTATGGCTTTTACATCTACCAAATTTAAAGTGCTGTTGCAAGGTTGGCAGGACTCAACATCCGCTGTCGTCCCTTGTGGTAGACTGTTAAAAATAGTTGAGAAGCACCTTGAGAGCTGTATCAGTGCTGATGGAATGTCTGATGAGATCACAAACCTCATACCAAAGGCTGTGATGGCGTTTGCCAACTTACGCTGTCTGTGGTGTCGACACGATCTTAATCTTTCTGTGAAAGGTCGAGTGTACAGAACCACTATGGGGACGGTCCTATTATACGGCCTCGAAAAGTGGTCCGTCGGCCCGGAGAACGCCCATAAGTTATGTGTTTTTGACCATCGATGTTTCCGAAGAGTTTGCGCCCTGTGTTGGGAACACCGCGTCAGTGATGACGAAGTTCGTCGACTTGTCTTCGGAACGGATAAATTCTGGCGACCCTTAAGCACACTAGTCTCGTCTCACAAGTTTCTTTGGCCTGGCCACATGCAATGATTGCCAACTCAGCACTCGCTACATCGTGTTTACGAGTGATGGAATAGGTTGGAAGCGGCAACCTGGCATTCAGTGCATAGTTTGGGTTCAGGATATAGAGGCGGTCACACCGAAGCTTGCTTCAGTGAGGCGCTCCCGGTTTCCTGGCTGGGATCCGAAGGACAGTGGGCACCCTTGGTTGAGAGTGCTGTCTGATATGGCACAGGGTTTCGCATTGTAAATCTATATGTGAATCGGTGTAATTTTTGGTCTTTCTCCCTCTACATTTTTTCCTCTTCTTCACCTTACACACTACTTTTTCGTCTTCTTGTGCTGTGGCATGTTTGCCACTCCATGTGGTTTTCACGTATATACATATATACATGAATACATCTGAAACAGAATATAAAAAGTGCGTTGTTTGATGATAATTAAGACGTAGTGCTACATAACCTGGTGATAATACCAATGCCGAAGATAGTTGATGACCAAATAAGGGATACAAGAAATTTTTCATGCATGCGTTGTGGATCAAGATCCTTTTATATTTGACATCATCCCCAATCAACGCTTCTACGGATTCTTGGGTCCTCAATGAAGCAATTATATTGGACCGATAAAGACAAGCCTCCATGCTAGTTGTTTCTTGCTTCAGTACTTAGTCACTCTTATCGGTTAGTTAGTTAAATTAGGTTTCATTTTTCTTCGTTTCACTTTGAATGTGCCGTATTTGCTGCTCCGCTTATTAATTTCAAACAGCTATGTGAATGATAATGCACCATCTGAAGTTGTAAGCTTCCCTATCATTTCTACGTCATTCATTCATTTCTACTATATTACTGTCTTTTATTACTCCCAAACACACAGTATTTGTCTCAACGACAGAATGGAATTCGTGAGCTGAAACATTTGGTCAATGAGATGTTTGCCACACTGAACTTGATGGAAGAGTCGTCGGCCAATCGGTCGCAGCCACCAAACGCATCCACACTGCCATTGTTGTTACAACCACGGACCACACCGCACAAGGTCTCGTTTTTATTGAACACACGTGCAGGCTAATTTTTGTACAGTCTTACTACTGACGCTCGTGGGTAGGAGCGGTTTATCAGTTTAGTGTTGGTCCTGTGTTTGTACAAATACGCCAGTTATCCTGTGACACGTCTTTGTAGACTTATCATGTAATCAGATTTGTCGTTTGCGTACATATACTCCGTCTATTTGTTTTGTTTTACTACTTGACGTTCGTGGCAGAATTTCTGCATAGGACGGGAAACAAACCCAAATTTCTTGTTGTTCTGTCTGCCTTGGTTCATGTGACCTCACAGTTTATCAGATTCACCTGAACACCATCTGACTGGAGTATCGATTCGATGTTGTTTTTTTGTTCACTTCTGAACTCGGCTAGATGACTTGTTCGAAGAGAGTTTAGTACTCCTGTTAATTTTACGATTTGATCCCCGTTTCTCCCTATGAAGTAAGTTTGTTGCACGCGTGACTGCCTGTCAAGAATTCATTCTACAAAAATGCCACAGTCCGAGCAGGCGATATGTGAAGACCTACGTGCTACCACGTTCATCTATCCCTTCCGGTATCCTCGGAAATATCCACCTTGGTAGTATTTAAGAGAATAGCCCTTGTCAAGCTACTTTACAAGTGATACGTGAACATACACATACCGTTGCGAATTAAATTACAATGGGAGGTTTTTCTCTTTAAAGTCCATTACTTCCGTTCCTAAGGCAAGGTCGTATTTTCTATTAACCGTTGTGCCTACCAGCTTTCTGCTTAGCGGATCAGGGTGAAGAAGAATATGTCAAAGTAACTGAGAGCTCATTAGTATATCGAGTTACGGGTTTTGTCTGGCTACTGAGACGGACTGTCTAGTTCATCGCAGGTAAATTCATCATAAATCATGAGGTTCGTCTTGGTAAACCACTTGCTTTCCTGATGTACGTTTTTGCAGACTTGTAAATTCTGAAGTTTTATAGAGTTTTATTGACCAACTGTTAACTACTTGCTTTCTGCGTGGAACACTTCGATCCCTGCGTCCTCTTGCCTACCACTGATACATCCCGATATTCATCCTCAAATCAATGTTCTTCATGTTACTGGTACAGATACGACTAATATAAATGTGTCAACCTAATTCAGATTGATTTGTGTTTACAGCTTGAACTATTTCGAGAGGATGTTTTGTTGCAATATCTGTTTTTAAGGAACATGCCAGCCTCCACTTTATAACTGCGTACTCTACGGTTTGGGCTTAGGCAAAATTATAGACGTGCTGGTGGTGGCTATCACACCTCGCGCATCCCGCTAACCGTGTTTGCTTGTGGGGTGCCAACCGAATTTAGGTTCGTTCGTTTTACATTCCTGAACGCACGTTTCTTTGTTCATTGTGGTTTTCAATCAGTCTCCTATTCATACCCCCAACGAATAAGGTACTGGTTTCACCTCCTTCAGTCGATTTGGAATGCGTGCACATGCGATTCAACCGTTCGTGTTGCATGTTCGAGCGTGACCTGAACTGCACCGTCGTGCATAAAAACTGACCCCCTCCCGTGTGGGTAGTTTTAGTTGTTGTAAGTGTGGCTCGATTAAGGATGGGATAATAACGTGCACGTTTGGACAGCAAGGGACCACTGGCAACTAAACCAATCGCCCTAGCTTATGGGTAATAAAATAAGATTGATCTGAATTTCTACCTTCGATTTTGTAAGTACAAGTCAATGGGTCGAATCAACGGATCGGTCGACCTGGACAATAGACTATGGCTATCAATTTAACGTGACTTACATATGACCTCGGATTTTGTTCACAGCTGGAACATCTAGTCGCTCCATTTCGAAAAGTTATTTTTGATTCGACTTACGCTCTCGTTAGACCTCATCAGCAGTGTTACAACCGGGATCTGAACTTCGACCCACGTTCTTAGGCGGCAACCGTGTTGTCCACTGTGTTGTCCACTGTGCCGTCGACCTCATCTTGTACACGACCGAATTATAATATGCCAATGTTCAGCGAGCTTCGCTTATGAGTACTACTCGAGTTATTCGATCATTTGGAAAAGTGAAACACATTGTTTTGTTAACTTCAGTCGGTGATCGAATGATCAGCATTGCTCAGTCAAGTTGGAAGAACCAAATTAATTGACCCTGAGTGGCATTTTTATCTAAGGTTTGGTTGTTTTAGCTTGTTCATCGTTCACATTTACTGGGGGCTTTTACGTTCAGATGGGCTCTTCAGCCTGATCCTTTCAAAGAAGCATTAGACTCGAGTTGCGTTGTTGATAGACTTCACAAATATCAGCATGAAGCTGTAATTAACTAATAGTGACGCTCAATTCATGACACCGTCTGAACATTCATGTGTGAACAGGAAATCATTGAAGGTTCTCAATCATTACTCACGATCCTCTGCTGCAAAGGCATGGGTGGAGGATGATGAACCAGAGTAATACCGTGCAACCATTATGCTAATCCTTAGAACTGTTTAGTCAGCATTTACTCATTGCTATGCTAGGTGTAGTTTGATCTGTCGATGTGATCACCGTTCACTTTTGCTGGAGTTGCCAAAGTACACATACTTCGTACCTCCTCAGGGTTCGATCTCTTTGTTCCGGAATACTCTGGGCATCATAATCTTTATCTAGCACTGCCACAGCGAGGGCTTGGATACGTAGCTCTTTTGTTCCTAAATTTAGTCTCAGGTAAGTTTTCATTTGGATCTGAATCCGTTCTACATTTTATGGACTGTAACATCACATTTGAGCTTGGTTTGTGACAAGACTGCTATGGTATCTAAACCTTGGGCTATCTGGTTTAGCTCATAGCTTGTGTATTACTCTTGAGCAAAATGTAGCCTGTTAATTTTATGCGCTGTTGACGTTTTTGTTAACAGTTTGCTGTGTGGGTTGCATTACCCAAACCGTTTGACTTTGTCCTGCTTGACATAGCTGATATTTACTTTGTTACTGACATCCGCCATCTTAGTTCCCCCACGCCTCCGGTTAGCTGGCTGAATCTTATCTTGCACTGTGATGGTGCTCTTGCGTTCGCTGGTGGTGCCATATTTATCCTAAAAGTCACTAGACCCTGAAAACCTGCCATAGTCTGTAACACAAAAGGTTCGACGTGTCCGCACAATATTGGTTCCGTTCTATCTGCTTAAAGTACACTAATAACTGTTGTTCAATACTTACGTAATTCGGCTGGAAGACCTTGGATTGAAAGGTAAGTTCCCAGACCCTTCATCTAAAGACGTTCTCTGCGTTGTAACACGCGGGGTGAAACGTGGGCTGAATGCTATCAGGTTGCCGAAACATGGGCGTGAGTAATCATGACAACCGAGCTCGGATTCGCAATCGTGCGACTGATAATCGGGCATCGTTATCAGTAAGCCAGCGAGAGCTCTCTTACACAGAAGTTGCACAAACTATCGAATACGGTAGGTTGAATAGGTTCAATACCTAATGTACACCCATCTTGGTATCTAGTGTGTTCATCATGGCAGAAGAGCTCGTCTTGGTAGTTGTACACAAGGAATTAGTTAGTCTAAATATATATCATACAGCTCAGTCAGTGAAGCAGAACCCAACAACATCATCCAAATATAAGTCAATGAGTTTAGCTTTACACTATTCACTAAGTCACCCGATACATTCATTTGGAAGTTACATGCTCGACTCCTATTAGCTGCTCCATGTCGTATGCTTGGTCTCCCGATACCTTCTGTTAATCGAGCTGAAGGTTTGCGTTCAGATTGACGAATATTTGTTAACAATCAGACGGAAGGCAGATTGTGCATACATAAAGCGTATTTTGTTCAGTTAAGTTGGGATAACTGTATGTTGGTGCGCAGTATGTGATACAACAATATAAGCAGACAAGGGCTGGCAAAAACTCATGTTCTTCTGTTTGCTTTTCTAGGGGTTATTTGAATGCTATTCCTACTTGCTTACGCGTTTCTTACACGTAGGATTCTCAGCCAGTTCCTTTCGAACAGCAGCGCATCACCACCATAGACAGTAATATGTCGGTGGTTCTTATTGATTTTTATCTGCCACCCAACCATGAAGAAAAAGACAAGCCCTGACCAGGAAGAACAGAAAGAGAGGTGGAGAGACCTAACTACTGAAAATGGCTACGTCTATATCAAAATATTCATCATCAAAGTGTATACAACTTGCGAACAAACAACCGAGTTATTAGTGGAAATAATGTGTCATCAACAAGACAGCTGCTTTCTTACGGTTTTCACTGCTTCGTGTCATTAAGTGTACTTACATCGCAGACAACTTGACAAAACAAAGGTAACGTTTATGCCATTGGGCCCAATTAGCAGCCGTACTATTCAACGTTTCCAGCCACCAATTCTATGAGTCGCAAGAGTCCCAGTCCGGGAGACAAACCCGACTTACAGTGACCAATATCCTGGTGAATGACTTCATTTTTCTGCGCCAGGTCATCTATCCACCTCGCACCTTACACCAGTCAACCGCAGCATCGGCAGTGCTCGATGTAGCAGACGACTGGCTGACATCCTTAATACATGACCCAACCATCTAAGCCTTTGCAAACTTAAGATTTAACTAAAGATCTCGCTTGACAGTCAGTACCAAATACCCGCTTTCTAATCCCTTCGTTGCTTACCTGTTTCTACCGCACGATATGAGTGACCGGACGCAGACATCGGTGGTCAAATACCTGAAGACGGTTCCCGTCTACCCTGAGTGACCATGTTTTGCTGCTCTAAAGTAATACAGCCCTCACTATTACCTTATATACACAACTTTCAAACCTCAGAGAGATACCCCTATATCGCCAGAGTTATCCTAGTGTTAGAGGTACATGCTTCTATTTCATTCCCTACACCTCCGTTGCAACTGATCCAACCTGTCAAATTTAAAAGCCTGCCAAGATCATCCATAAATTTATTAATTCACATTAAATCTACGTAATCAAAGCAGTCTTACACAAGTACTTTGAGGTTGCAAGGTTCATTCCAAAACGTTTAGCAGAATGCGGAACGGCGTCTAGCATCGTTTATGTTGCTGGAAAACTATCCAACACCAATGCCTTGTCAGCTTAATCAAGGTCAGTCACTTCTACCAGGTAGTAGGTCCACGTCGGCATCTTTTGAGTGCCGCAGACAATCCTCCGTTATTTCGTCTATGGCAAAATTAAGTCAAAATAATGCAAGTGAACAGACTCGATGTACACCGCTCCTGGTGCTGAAATCGCCAGACAATTCAACGTAAATCTTAATTTTAGTTCAAGTATGGGAATGAAGCGCCGACGGTATGTTCACTTACTTGGTCCGTACATCCCTGCGTTTAAACGGTTCTAAAAGTGTAAACCGATCCACCGAATCGAGCGCACCTTACTAGTCGAGGAATACGACAATTGTCGGCCGGCGCCATACATGACGCTGCCCCGGAATTTGGCGAAGAGTAAAAATGTGATCTATACGACCCCACCCAGGGAGAAACCTTACCTG
>JTDE01003903.1:43173-59335 GCA_014338405.1 Paragonimus skrjabini miyazakii
CTGTCTATGATGATATTTCTCGTTATTGTGTAACTGATGAACGAGCTGTTGACTGCCCACAATCTATCTACTTTATTTGCCGACATAGCGATCATTGTTTTTCATTTCACGATCACATTCATCTCTGATCCGTTTCCGTGGAAGCAAAAATATTTTCGTTCTTAACGTCAGGTACTTCGTGATTATCTAACTTGAGTTGACCTTAATTCAGTATTTTATTCATTCAATTGTAGGCCATTCACTTCATATTCAACTGTTAGAATTAATTATGTCAAGCAGGCATCTGAAGAGATCAAAGGAAATGTCGACATCCTGCAATATATTTATTCTCACCGTTTTGTTACATTACGTATATCCAACTGTCGTGAAAAAGAAAGCGAACTAACCATTTGCTTACCACACACTGGCATTTCTAGCCAAACAGTGATAACCCAACTGGTTGTCCAGACTTTTCTGCAACAATATACTTCACAGCAGGCCATTTTTTAGATACACTTTTCTTTCCGAATTGGAGCTCACAAGCAATTGTGAGTACACCTGTCTGTCAGCAAAATGTGTGGCGATCCAGTCGAAGGGAGGTACTTTTTATCGGGATCCCAGCAGTGAGTAGTGCTTCTCTGTAAACATGTTTCGTGCCTGAGTTTAGCTGCCTGCTTATTATATCTCAGGCCAGCTGCGGCAATAGTTTATACTAATGTGCAGCTCATCACACATTACCGGTTGTATGGGTTTGTGAGCAACCTTCTACCGACTTTTGCTCAGTTCACGTTGCTTATGATTGTATCAGTCACAAGTATTTGAAAACAGAGTCAATGCATTTCGGTGGCTCCCTTGATTGTCTGCTTTCCGAGCATCATATATCAACATTGGTCCCCAGAACAGAATTGGGTCAACTAACCTATATTTATCCACTCGTCTCGGTACAATGTGCCATACTGCTTTCCTAATTAGCCGTTCCGATGTGTTTCGCCTGCGAAACGAAAAAGCTGTGCATTATGTCAGTTTTATTCAATTTCTAATAACACACGCTAATTTTGAATTATACAATGTGTTTCTCATTGATCAGATTTATTGTGCAGCGATAAATATCCAGTGTGCATTATAGAGCGTAGAAAAAAGCAACCGTCCATTTTTAAAAGAATGAACGAATAAAGAAAGGTGATGTGGAGATAAGAGCAACTGGAAGAAAGACGCAGTGTTAAATAAATGCACGAACAATGTTTGATATCAAGCACGCTACCACTAAATCCACTTGGAACAGCGTCCGATTGGCAGGATAGAGAAGGCCGATCAATGATGAAGTACACGTCTAACCCATGTTCAAAGCACCCGCGCCTTGTCCGAAACCGAAACCTTTCGGCCCGAATTGTTTCCCGTAACAAGCTGAAAACGAGAAGCAGAACACACGATTTGTTGGGGTGGGCGTTTGAACTTCTCGTTTTAGTGCTGACTTTAACCATAGGTAGTGATACCGGGTGCGTGGATTACGGACTCTGTTAGGGTTGACTATCGTAGTTTCGGCCCTAATAATCTGATCGAACTCTCGTATGACCCGTAACTTTGAACACCAGTAGACACGATCGTAATGTATATAATACAGCTGTCTGTTCCTTGGCCTTGTATACTTACCTTTGCAGTAAATTTCTTGCTCATCCTTCTGCGTGCAAAGTGTAGTGGAATCCAGAGATTTGCCACAGACTTTACAACGGAAACAGGCTTTGTGAAAACTTAACTGGATGAAAGGAAAAGAGAAAAAGGATTACAATGTATTCATAAAGGACTGCTCCAGTACAAGCGCGCAGGAAAAGAAAATGTTTGTGTTCTATCGGGCTTCACTTCCATGGGGTAATTTTCGTTGACACATAAATAACAATACTGAGCCACAATTTCAGGTATTCACTAGAGTACAAGTTTCATAAGAAGTGTTAGTAAAACAAGGTTAAAAACCTCAACGTATCGCTCGTATCAGAGAAACACATGAAGTGGTACTTTTACCAGTATAAAACATGGTGTATTAAAGCAATACTGTGGAACTTCGGGAAAAATGTTCTTAAGCATTCCTCACACTAGGGCAGCACTTTTAACTAAACTCAGAGCTAGCTGAAAAAACAAGCCAGCAGCACAACTGTGATAACACCAACAAAAACAAATGTTTCTGTTTTTTTTCTGGATCAGTGGATACGGTGATTATACGAAACATTCTACATTAATAAAAATAAATAAAATATCTTTGAAAACAAAATGATGTGCTAATCTAAACTGTTAATCCGACTGTTTTGCAGTTCTTTCATTGTCCTGTTTGCTAAAACTATTTATGAATTAGAGAATTGTCCATGCCTTGGATGAGAAAATGCGAATAAACTGAAGTTTACAGGGGAAATCTGACAATCTAATATTGCTATGGAATGTGTGTCCGCTTAACAATCGAGTATCATGATGAGAAGCCAATCGGTAAACTGTTCAAATAGGTTGAATTTGTGACAAATTACAAAGCCTACCATCCCGTCGAAAATGAAGGTGAGTAACCACGTTGGTTCGAGGTCGAATGCGTGTAACAAATCATGAGTTTATTCAGTAACAAACATACAAAAGCCTATTGCTTTTTTAAGCACTTAAGTTTAAGTGATATATTTCATGCTAGCCTTGAAATCCAGACATGGTTTAGCTATTGCTGAGTTCGGTGACTTCATCGTTGACGATATGCCATTGGATGACTTCGAACGCTTTAGAGATCAATTTTTTCCTAACAATATGCTATGCTCGGTTAATAGTTTCGTTCACACGGTTCATTCCACGCTTTTTTGAAGGCAGTTTTGTTGAAAGAAAAAAACGTTTGAACATTTTAATTGAATGGGGTTTGTACAACACCGAATGTGAATGTAATATGTACTCATCTGGGTTGGATTCTATTAAGATAGGGATAGAAGTAGTATTGAAATGTATGTGTAACATGATAGCCGATTTGAAAAGCTGTACCAGATAAAAATAGTCCTCAGGTGATCGCGTTAATTTGCTATTTTTGTAAATTTTCGCCGGACAGGTTCACACGCAATCCATCATGGATATACATTCGCAAGTAAGTTATCAAATAAATTTCACCTTAATTTTCAACAGAAACAGAGCGTTCACTCATGAGGAAATATAAATTGACAGAATCAAGCAAAGACCACAAAGGCTCACCCCACGCTAAAAAAAATTATTGCAACGCTACTTACTCCACTCGGGCAACCGATAGCTTTTTCCGCATCATAAACTCGCTTTCCACATCGTGGGCAACCGCCTTGTTCCGGTGGAATCACAGTACCTCCAGTCGCGGGTGCAGTCGGTTTGTTCCTTTGTTGGTGAAATAGTAAAGAAATGAAACAGGGTAAAAGAAATGAACTATCTCTGTTTTGTAGAGATTGTTTCAATGATCGATACACAGAACAAAATCGGTCCTCTTGTCTAGTGACAAGGATATGCTTTTGGGTGCGCACATTGAGACACCGCTGGGCGGTTTATAGTTCATATGTGTACCCAATTCGAAACTACGTTTCAGCCTAAGTATTAGATTCTTGCTTTCGTGGGATGATCGAGTGAATACCGTCTCCTTCCATACTCTAATTTGGGTCTCTTTGTGAACACTAGGTTTTGAACATTAAGAATGCTTATGTTATGTCTATGCAGTAGAAGCATATGCGTTCTCAAATAGCTGTTGAACTCTCCTTTCTGGTGGAGAAACATGATAATTAACGTTGCGTTGATATTTGTTCCACCGATCGAAAATTAACTGATACTATTGTGAGCTCCTCAGTCCACTTCACGGAATCGTTATGACTCGTTGTGATACATTGGCTTTAGTAAATTTTCATGAAATCATATATGCCTTCCGGGTTGTTTCAAAGATGCTGTATTCAAACTATCGGTAAAGACAGCATTATTGTGTCACAGCAAAATTACATCTTAGAGGTTGCAGCCATGACGTAATTAGATGTGAACACTGCATCCGTGGACTGCAAAGCAAATATTTACTGACGCCTTGTTCTATCATATGCCAATAAATTAGAAAATAAGACCAATGTCGTTTGTTTTGTACGCAGTACTCTTATCGATAGTTTAAATAAAGACATCAAAAAGGATAACAGAGATTACATCCGCTCTATCTTATTTATGGAATTTATCGTGAACTGGCAGTGATTTTAAAACTGTTCAACGAAACATGGAATCATGTAAGTTCCTAATTAGTTCCTGCTACGCGCTGATCGTCAGCTTACGGCTATCGAAACCTTTCCGTATGCGTGATAATAGGTCCGATAGCCTAAGATTACTGAGCCAATTTGACAACAGTGACTACTGAACATAGATAGAATAGTTAACTGGCTAACAAGTGTTCTTTTAAGGAAGATATCGACAAATAGATTGTAAGCTCAGCGGTTATTCAAAATGGTCTTACTAACGTGGGCCGCGGATAACACCATTTGATTAAAGATAACTGAGCAATAGTAAACGCTATTTAGATGAATACGAAACAAGTAAATATACATCGCGGGTGAAGTAGTGTTATCTGCAAAAGTGTTACAATTGTTTCTAAGCAGTATGGGAATTTATTGACGCAACTTTCGCACGTCGCTGATATTTAACTGTTTTTCGCATTCGAATCAACTTTCCCATCAGCCAATTTTGAAAAGAAGCATTAGACCCAAGTTTCACTATGGTTACAGCTCGTCAACAGTGCATATCCTTGCTACAACTGATAAGCTCTAGATTGAGCGGAACTAAAGTACAGTGCCTTTCTCGTAGAAGGTCGGCCGAAATATCCACCTTAATGCAAAAGTTGCGAATAACTGTGAGTAGTTGTAAGATATCCGCACCCAATTTTGTACGAATGAAGTCAAACAGTTTGGGTGTCCTGTCTAAGATATTATTGATAAATGGTGTGAGAATAACACAACGTTACAAGCAGGTTAACATACTCTATGTTTAAACCATCTCGGGTGACTTTCCTCATGAGTGTTGGAGTCAAGATCACATTAACAAAGGAACCTTTTTAATGTGACTTCGATTCCAACATGCCTGAGGAAGGCCACCCAAGATGACTTAAACGTAGAGTATTTTAACTTGCTCGTAACGTAGTGTTATTCTCAATCCACTTATCAGTGACTGTGAGTAGTGTTTAAGTTATTTCACGATTCCATGGGGTTATAACCGAACCTCGACAATGGAGTTATTGCTCGATTCCGGGAAAACGGTGATATTAGAGAAATGCTTATTAAGTCAAGTGGAATCAAGGTTGTAACTTTGGCTTGCCAAGCTGCACGTTAGACTTTAACCTACATCGCAGTGATTATATTTGCATGAAAATAAAGGCACGTTTATTGAATGCAAATCATATGTAAGAGCATTTAATGTTTATAGATTTCCGGGGTGATTACATCTTCATATGAAACTGTCAGTGTGCTACATGACTTCCTTGTTAAAATTTTCTACTATACTAATTTCGACGACACGGCTTCATCTACATGCTCTGATTAGTGAAACGCTCAGTCCTAAGAACTCATCCATGCCTCGTGTTAAACAGATGATGTTGATCGCCGGCGTGCACAATTCACACACTAAGAGTGTGAAGTTAGTGCTGTGTCTTAGATCCGGTTGTCATAACAGCGATCTCTGACAAAAGAAAGACGAAATAGGTATTCGCTTTGGAGTGAGGCTATGTGTTAAATGCTTACTTTATGACAAAATAAAATGTATGCGACGAATGACATTCCATTCTTACTTTTCCACATCACAACCTGTTCAGGGAATAAGTGCAAAAAATAGATCACAATCGAGATATTATTGTGAGGACTATTCATATCGTTATAAATATGTATGTTCTTCAAATTTCTCAGTTGTTGGTAATTAGTTGGAGATTTGGTAGATATAACTTTTTGTGTTGCTGATAATTGATTGCAACTTCTGTGTTCACGTGGACTTCTCAGCAATCTACTCTTGAAAAAATACGACTTAGATTTTGCACTTGTTAGAAATCGTTAATATTGCGATAACTTGTGAGTGACATTGAATGCGTGTTTCTTAGCTTAGTTGTGCAAAAGAGTTATTGTGAATTCCGATTGCGATTGATTGTTTCGGGTAAGTATTCCACATCTGTCTATTGAAGCGAAGTAAAGCTAACTTGCATCTCACCCCATCTCTGTGCCCACGTTGCCCAAATGGGAACCACTGTCCATGTTCAGTGCACCAGCACCACCACCGAAACCATAGCCTTTTGGACCGAATTTCCGTCCATGACATTGTTTGCAGAATACTTCACCCTCATGTTCGGCAACGGTGGTGCTGTCCAGCATTTTGTTGCACAGACCTGCACAAAACCGGTTGTGACAAGGGAAGAGAATGGAAACAGATGAATCAAACGTGTCATTGAATACCCATTGTCAGATTGTCAGTGAACGCCATTTGTTGTATCGTAAATCAGAATGCAAGGCAATCGTAACGAGCGAAACAGCATATATGCAATATGACCCACAGACGTAACACGTGACATTAAACCAGTGAACAAGTTAGAGTTAGACCAATCATAGTCGCGATGTATCACGCGAGTGTGAGTAGCCAATCAGATACGAGGTGAATGTAATGGATGGCAGACAGATTAGGCTACACAAAACTGTCCATTTTTGCTTCTAACGATCGACAAGCGGTGGATAAGCTTGTGGACTAGTGACCTCGAAAATAACTACCTATGTTCGCCCTGCTAAAGTCGCTAGTTTGAAGCATCTGTATGTGATTCCACCTGGTCAGTTTCTACAAGGACGAAAACGGTCATACTGTGTACTAGCTTGAGAAGGATCATCCGGCAGCAGTAAAAATAACGTCCTTCAAGTCTGAATTATATTGCACTGTACATACGGATTCGCCGGGAAACCAAGTGAATGTGGGTTATTTTGCTGGCTTTAGTAGTTCTTAGAAGTGTGGACCGGTTGTGAAGAATTGTGAGTTTGAGATCAGAAACTGGTGCTTTCGTTTGACATAAGTATGTGAACGGTCTTGAGGCAGCAATAGTATTCAGACTGACACCAAGGTAAGCAGCATGTCATTGAGACACTACTGCATTAGAATGAATAGCAGGTAAGCGAAGCAGTGGGAGTGAGTCTACGCGCTTCGTAGATTAAAGAGATATATTTCAGATACTCACACAGTCCTCGAGTAAACTACGAGTGCATCACCATCGCTGTACGACAGTCCCCATGACGAAGATCACGTTGCTTATAAACGAAGGCCATGATCGTCCCTAACATGCCTTCACGGGACAAAATGAGGCTACTGCTCAGTAGGGGAATCTTACCTAGAAAAAATAGGATGCTTCATATCTGCTCTAAAGCTGAATCTCACCTGGGTAGATAAGTACACGATCCAAACCAGAAACTATTTGTGGTGGTTTTTTAATGAAAGATATGAACGATGTGACCTGACTTTTTCACTCACACTGTAAAAGGGTATGCTGTACGAAAGATGATAATTTAACAAGTTCATGGAGTCAGATGGTTTTGATCTACAACTCAAATCTTTGGTGCCATCCCGAACGATGCTCCAAATTTGGGCGGTATTCTATACTTATTTACGGTTTTAACTTGCCTGATCTGAACGGTAGGGAACACGTGAGCAGTGTTTCAACATAATGCCACCTAGATTATTCGTGCGCGGAATAAATGGCTGACGTCAATGCTTTTGATCAAATAGTTTATAGCAGCATGGTGATTTTTATGTTCACCTAGGAGGTGTCTTGTTTATAAGTAGACAGACTCAATTTTATGTCTTGAGTGTGAAATTCTTTTTGACCTCGGTTGGATCATCTGTCTTCATCTGGAATGCACGTATGCTCCCATTGGTTATACTGGTGTTGCAAGCCAAGAACGCGGGTGGCACAAGGAATATTTATTCAAGAAGACAGCACGTTGGTTGTGCGTTTCAACAAGACAACAAACATAAACACTGATCTGCGTACGGTCATGGGCCCAGAACGTCACGGTTGCCACAGACACTAATGCTCAGTTCCTTTACGTTCCTTAACGTACCAAGAACCGTTTCATGCGACGCTGCACTCCGATGTTTCTTTTGTATTTTTCCTGTGGCTACTTCAATGTCAAAATACATGCTCTGGCTCCACTACTGAATAACAGTGATGTGAGTAGTATAGTACGACCGCTCCTCCTTACTACACTGGCACCTGGTGATTGCCCTCCTGCTTTTAGCAAAAATTTCAAACATTTTTCCCAATCTAAAAAGATGTTTGATTTCACTGGACTTTTCTCGTTTTGTTGTAAAGGAATTTACTATTTTACGGTATTTCGGTTGTTCGCTAACGAAACACTGTCTGCATCTAAGTCTTATTCACATTGAGTTTCCTGATTCTACACTATGCCGTCAACAATCCACAGACAATGATCTTTACATAACCATACCCAAGCCCATCAACTGAAAAATATTCACTACCTAACACCTGTTACACAGGAACTGATTATAGAACTGAATCATTGATATATGCTGGTGAGATTTTGTTTGGTATAAATCGAACATCACGCATAACGGATTGCAATCTGTAAAGTCCTACCTTATTTTCAACCAACCACTTTTTCGACCGGAGTTAAATTCTGGCCGAGGTAAGGATGCGCACCAGCGATGGGCTGTAACACGGTAGATACTCGAGTCCACTGCCTCGTTTCGAAAGAAATTTCCAGAGTACTCTATGGGAAAACCAAATCGGTACTGCCGTCATGTGTGTTTAGAAAAATGTCTAACTGTAGAACCGGAACTAGTAACATCATTGTTGAAAGCGAATGGGTAAGGTACTGCTTTCATAGGCAAGCTTAGCCCGGCTAAGTAATTTCAAACTGAACGGTGTACTGTTCCAAACTTGAAGGTTACCTCCGGATTGTTGAACAAGATGATGTTGCCAGCAACCAGCCAACAGTACAAGTGCACGCACTTACAACATCGTTCAGCCACTGATAGGCTTTTACGTTGCCCGGATACTGAGTTCATCCGTTAAAACACCAGTATTTTTGCAAGTCATATTACGTTGTGGATGTTTGGTCAATCACAGCGATCGAAAAGAAAAGCAGCTGCCTTGTCAGGTCAGTGAGCACACTTCAGTGTGTGTCAGAACTAAGCATAGATGTAACAATATGAATTAATAGGTGAAATCAAAGACAGACCGCTAACGGCTAGCAACATTAGTTGCTCGACAGTTACTGGCCTGTTTGCCCCCAAATCAGTTTGAATGAAACAGTTCACATCCGTTACATAACAGAGAACTTCATAATCGGTGCCCTCCCCCCGTACGTGCAGAATGATTTAAATGTCCGTATCTATTCATGTCCGTAACACATTTGCCACGACGGTATACATGAACACAAACTGTATGTGAGTTGGTGTGTGCGATTTTTTCCGTCTGTTTCGCAACGTTTTCCTGATGTTATTGCTATCCAAATATGCTTCACCGCATTAGGTACAGGATGAATTGCAATGATAGGATCTAAAGAGATAAACCACACAGTAGAGCATTTTGGGTTTCCGTTCTAACATAGCTGCTAAGGAAGTTGTTTCAGAGGAGGGAATGAAATATCGTGCAAGATTCACAATGGGTTTTGTCTAAATAACAGTTATGGTTTCATCCGAGTCCTGTGACATGACTTACTGTATGTGAGTAGGCACTCATCAGTTATACCCATTTACTAAGCACGTCCTATTTAAATCTATTACTGTTTACATTTTCTGAGCGAGTACACGTGATAACATCGATAAACGAACAAAAGTTTAGATCGCAACGAAACGACCAGATTCCATTATTTGAAAAACATAGAGGAGATTAATATGCGAAAAGACATTAACAGGGCTACTATGCTTAGGCATAAACTATTTGATAGGGAGTAAAACAGTAAATGTAAGCCAGAGCATATCGTTGCAATGCGTTAATCAAAAGCTAGTGGCCAGCTTACCCGTCCGATGCAGAAAACCTATCAATTGATGGCTAACTTCATTGCATTTAAGAAGGGGACGGAACTTTCTCTGAGAAGTCACATATTGGGTGCTTTTGTTATAGCAGTTAGAGCTACTCAGAAATTATATTTAAAATGTATGAAAATGGGTTGAACAAATGAAGAAAAACAGACAAAAAAGATAAGACTGGTAATCGCGTCAATCAGGATGTAACACAAAACTGTGTTGAGTTTCGGTATCATTATGTGAATTATTGAGAATGCATGATCGACCTTAAAACAGTTAGCTAAGTTCACGATGACTTCAGGAAGTATATCAGAAATTTGTTAAGACAGAAATTAGATACGCAATTTAAAATGCTTGCAAATATCGTCAGATTAGTTTACAGTGAAGCTGTAAAACTTAGTAAACTTTCTGTCATGATTGTTTTCCCATATAATTGATAACTACTTCTGAGTTAGTGAGTGCATAACTTCAAACCTCTTTCGAGTTACTGTCTAGTTACAGTGCGTTCAGTATTTTTACAGCTAGTCTATTTTTTTTGTCGCACTGTTACGAAGAGCTACGCTCTTTGAGTCTGTTGAACACTACATGTTCTCCAGTGGGTATATTTATGTAGTGGAATGGAATTTGGAAACTAAGTAACTTGTCCGCTACACCAAAACCGCATATCAAAATCATAACTTCACGCTTGAGATCTAAAACTGTGACAAACTGTATTATCTGGACGTGACACCGTGCAAACTGTTTTGCTGAGAGAGTTATTCAAAGAAAGGAATCTTGGAATGGTTAATTTTGTTGGAAAAGATTAGAAGAAACCTCAGTCGTACTTTGACATTTGCTATGAGTTAGACTGAAATGCTACCTTTACGGCGGATGTTTGCAAATAACATATATTTTGTGAAATTCATTGATAAACTTATCAAGCTGACAGTACCAAAGGTCATACCCCAACCAGCAGGAAAGAGAGAAGTTTACCCTACTTCATACTACAAAAGTTATGCTTCAGCTAATCTCGCGACTCGTAGTAAAAAGAGCCCAATACAAAAGTACAACCGTAAACCTGATTCAGATTCAACCCAGTCGTCTACTTACAACTCAAAAGTATACCGTTTTACTCTGCAATATCCTTTTTTTCAATCCTGCATGCTATACGACCGACATCCTCAAAACGTCCTATCTCAATTACCGAAAGACTCCAAATCGACTGGTGCCGGAATGGAAATCTCCAGCTGAAGCTCTGATAGGACGAAGACTACGAACATCGAATGATCTGCTATGGCTTCCCAGGCCACCGGCGGTAAACAGGAATCTTCCTATGGAACCACAGTTTAATAGAAGACATGGAGCTCAGTTTCGTTCCTTCGAAATTGGTCAACTGGTACTATCCAGAGACTACCGGTAGGAAAACGTTGCATGGACACCCGGGAGAATTCGAAGACGTCGGGGCACAGTGCTCTATGAAGTTCAAGTTGGTCCATACAATTGGACACGACATGCCAACCAGACCAGAACATTTGCAGGACAAACGGCCCATTCAGAGAGTCGAGGTTTGCCGCTGGAATAGATACTGGACAATGCCAAAGGTCAAGAGACACGCCAGAAACGCGGAACATTGAGGTTGAAGAGAAGTCACCAAACGCAGCAAACACCTCGACGATCAAGCCGCACAAGGACCGCTGTGATACCACTCGAGGTGAATCCTCACTCACGTACGTACGACCAACGAGCTCAAAGGGGAGGTGTTAGGAGGCGCATTTCCTAACCAGACAGCCAGGACGTGTCACGCCACATCGTTCGACCGGCCCAGCTCGGATGGTATGGCCGTGGGTGGCAGTATGGCCCCACTTAACCAATCAGATTGCAGGTGTGCGGTCGAAAGCCTGTGCGCTATCTGGACAGTGTTTGTCTCGCGTTGCCTTCTGACGCCCCCTGTAATGTGATTTGTTCTGACTCTCTGACTGCCATAAATGACTGTGTATACCACTGTGCCATTGACCTCACGTTAGGCACGACCAAATTATCATATGTGAACGCTCAACCACCTTCGCTTGTGAGTAATGATCAGGTTCCCCGATCGTCTCGAATTGGAGACACAGTAACTGTCCTATTAACTCCAATTGATAACCCCGCGATTAGGACTTCCTAGAGAGGTCGAAATCTCCGATCGCATTAAACCTGCTAGGCGATATTTTAAATGACTGATGAGTAGTCGGGGATTTGGTTAATTTCAGTTCGAACATCGCCCACAATTGATCTCAGCTGTCGCATTCCCATAGACTTTCCAGTCGGCCCATTTCGAAAAGAAGCACTAGAATCGA
The DNA here is from genome assembly GCA_014338405.1 of Paragonimus skrjabini miyazakii. Classification (NCBI taxonomy): domain Eukaryota; kingdom Metazoa; phylum Platyhelminthes; class Trematoda; order Plagiorchiida; family Troglotrematidae; genus Paragonimus; species Paragonimus skrjabini miyazakii. The sequence continues at coordinate 55,470 of JTDE01003903.1, forward strand.
GTTTCGCTCTCATTAGAGCTTGCCACTAGTGCATATCATCGCCACTGCCTGGACTTGAACCACGGCCACGCTGTTCATGAGGCAACCGTGTTTACCACTGCGCCATTGACCTCACGTTAGGCACGACCGAATTATCATATGTGAACGCTTTGTTAGAGATCTACGGTTACCATGTCCTTCGTTATACCCGCCTGACAGTTTCAAGGTACACCCGGTGACCGTCGCCTCTAAAATTGCTTAAGATGATCATGTAACCAATTAACGTCATACATTGTCGCTCAATTGACGCATTGATGAGTAACGGATAACAGATTTTTCGACACCCCCTTTTCAGGTACACTGCCGTTGTAGTTACTTTAAACACAAAATATGAAGTGACAAATCAGAATAATGGAACGCAACAATAGACAGTAAGGCAGGTGATGGTGCTCATGAAGCTGTATTAGTTAACCGATGATTACCAAGTAGGACATACAATTGCGTGTAATTCGAGCTAGTAATACAATGATTCGTTATAAACAAAGCATTCCGATCTAGGCTTACTTTTCCTTTTACAACAGATTAAGTTCCATCCAATCTGATCTCCTTAAAAACAACTCTTTTATGTATATATTTGTGCATATTTGACGTACCCAACTTTTTTCATTATGGAAAAATTGGGCTAAAACGAACATATTTACAAACTAGTTTGACTGTAATGTCGTGTGTTCACAATATCTGTTTTCTAACTTATAAAACACTAGTCACTAAGGTTAAGCTTGAATGTTCCTTTCCTTCAGTTAGCCACTTCTCAATTTCGTTTGTTGATCTGGTATGTGTATTGTACTAGCCTGATAAAAGTTTAAGACTAGGAAAAATAACGCGCTTGATAGAGCATTAACATTACTTGTAATGATAAACATACAATGGTGCAATATTAACAGCCGAAGTGGACAAGTTCCAAAGAACTAATCCCTACTTCAACAAACTCGGTTTTACTAGTTGTTATAAGATGTGATGGTAACCATTGCGAATTTTGTGCAATTACTTCAACCAAATCTTAATGTTATCTGCAAATGATTTTTTTCAAAATCTGCTAAACCGATTTATGGCAGCAGTCTCTATGGACTTTTAAAAATCATAGAGTTCACATAACTATTGTTGGTTATATATATCCAATTAAGACAATAAAGGAACGATAGACCCAGCCGAATACGATATGGCGCTTATCGAGTTATTCGTTCAGTGTTGCCCAAGAAAGCAACCTGCACATGGCTGTCAACACACGCAGTCGATTTTAACATTGTGACATCTTCATCGGACGAGGACATTTCGTTTCTAAAAATTGACTTACCGCATTTCAAACACATGCTGTGCCATGCTTTTCCACCGGCAATCTTCTTCTCAGCTGCATACACCGCTTTCTTACACTTGGGGCAAATTTCTGACGGCATGTTTTGACCTGGTGGACCGGCTCGAAACCTTGTTACGGAGGTTAGTGTCCTGTTTGGTGATGACCGAAATGATCAGTCCACTGTTCCAAACTGAGGTAGATAAGAATTCCATACACGACTGTCTGCCTGTATGTACATCTTTGTGCATGTTTGTGATACTAGTGCGATCGATCATGTGCGGTAGGGTCCTGCATTGATGTTGGCCAGTTGGTGATTGGTCAGAGATGGCACACTATGTAAGTAAGGCGCACCATAGACAGTTTCGTTGCACAGGCACATAACAAATTAGTTGGGCACAACAAAACATTGTGCTTAGCACTCGGAGTTTGATTAGTGGGATTAGCCAACCAGATGCACGCATTGTTCGCAAACATTCGACCGGACTGAATGGATAACCTAGACACACGTATACGGTTAGCTACGTCCCATAGGACAGGACAATGGCTGCTGGATCGAAGTTGGTGTCTCCAGTCACGTGAGAACATAATTAGAGTGTTTGCAATTAATACAAAAGTTAAAGCATCAATTTCCGTTCATCGCCCAATATAATCTAACCCTATGTTAATTTTGAGTTCCACTAGGAATTAAAAGTCACATGACTTTCGTTCACCTTTTGAAGACGCGTTTATGAACCACTTGACAGCCTGATGATAACAGGTTGAGGTTATTTAAGACACTGAACGAAGATCTCAGACTATACGATTAGTTTGTGCATTGTTGGAAAATAGCTGGCATCTCTGGACACAATATATTGGTGAGAAAACCTGATGAAGTCATAGAAAACAGTGGTACAATACGCAGTGGATTGCGCACAAGTGATACAGAGGCACCACAGTGCAGAACGGTGTACAATTCCAGCCGTGATAACTACCACTTACGACGGATGATAGATGAAATATGCCTTCAGATTGTTTGCTAATGCACTCGTAACAGACCCATTTACATATGGAACCGTTCACAGGCAAACCCCATTAATAACAGCTGTAACTGATATCTGTTTAAGCCTGAAGAATTATATTCTTAGATCGAAACAGTGAGGTGTCACCAGTTTCACCCATATGGATTAACCATATAGGAAATAAACGTAAGAATTTGAAAACGGGGGAATAGTGCAGGAAGCTCTCTGCTACAAAACACTATTAAGTCGGCGGTTTGCAATTACTTTTTCAACTAACGCTAACTTGGAGAATAGGACGAATGTTCGATTGTACGGAGGTATGTGAAGGAAATTTCATCGGTACCTGTGAAATAATATCAGTATATAAAAAGGTGTCGGGAATACGTTGACAGATGAGCATGAAAATAACGTTAGATGTCGAAAACTACCAACCTCTGTTTACCGCCAAAGCAATTGCGTCACATTATAAAATAGTCCGTGATAGGGAAACCTGAGAAAATGATGGTTTGTTATACAATACGAGTTAGCAAAACTGATTACACTAATTTCTGTACTTATCAGAATAGCTAATGTGTTTCTGAGGTGGTTGGTACTTCACACCATCAAAAATGGGTTAGCATATGAGAACGCCCTCTGAGTTTGTTGAAACGCACACCATTTTATTGTTATTAATAACAGACTTTTGCCGTGACAAGTCAAAACTGTGTAACCCGGTATAATTAATCCGAAGATTAACGCAGTTTTTAAAAGTAATATTTAATCTTAGAGTTTTGGGAGATTATTCCGTAAATTTGGATACATTTTCGAGTGGGTTCTCACACCCTATAACGGTTCTGTATGTCAACATGACGCTATCTGACCCACTATTCAAGTCAAGTCAAATCGGTAAAACGCCTTAAACGCTTCGAGGAGTGAGTTTTCAGCTGTATCCATATTCATGTCTTCAACATATTCAAGTAACAAAACACAAGTGATTGAATCATGCAGTATTGATAACAATGATAGCAATGAGATGGGCGATTTACTAAACAACTACGATCGGTAACGATTGAGAACAACTGATTTGAAGTCAGATTTACTCCAGGAATCATGATATTAGGTTCATGTAGATATCGATCCAAGTAAATAATAACGAGGGTCAAATATGAATGTTCAAAGCTATTTACACCTGGATCTGGGTGGAGATGTAGGGAGAGGTTCAGAGATCCGAGTCAGGAGGGTGAGCTTTGTGTACACGTCATTGCCACCTGTACGTCCCACGCTCAGACTAAGACTCAAGTTGCGTTCTGATTGGTCAAGCCTTCGTCGACCAATGGCGCAATCACCCACGCACTTAAGAACGACGATAACGCAGTTACCGATTAATAGGTGATTTTGGTTTCCATACCGATTGAACATCCACAATTGATCGCAGCTGTCGCATTCCTCAATCTATATGAAAATCAGAATCCCCTACTAATCACCGGTAATAAGATACCGGTCAACAAGCCAGTGATTTATGTGATTTCAACTTGGAGAGAAGTCCTTGTCGAGGG
>JTDE01003904.1:12910-24034 GCA_014338405.1 Paragonimus skrjabini miyazakii
TTTTTTCGAAAAAAGCATAATGTTGGCTTTCCAAACCGATTTTACGTTCTGAAACTGCTTCCATTGAAGTTTTTGTGATGGAATATATCTTTTCCTCTTGCAGAAACGCTCAATTTCGCGCGGTTTTGGAGATATAATACAATTTGTTGACTTAAGCTATGATCAACGCTTAAGTATGCCGCATTTACTCGCGCTAGTAGTTGCTCCGTCCAGTTGACTTAATCTATGATCAACACCTAAGTATGCCGCATATGTTCACGCTAGTAGTTGCTCCGTCCAGTTTACTCAAGCTATGATCAACGCTTAAGTATGCTGCATGTATTCACGCTAGTAGTTGCTCCGTCGAGTTGACATGAGATATGATCAACGTTGGAAAAATGAACACTGCAGGTATCAAAATAAGCTTGTATTGGGACAGTCCAGGATGAGTTATAAAGATATCCGTCAGTTTCGGTGAAAATTGAAATAACATACTGGCAGCCGTCAGTGAAGTCTGCAGCCGGGGAAAATATAGACCAACAGTCATCTGAATCATAAACATCAATGGCTGAAACTGTGGAAGTGGGAATCAGCGTTTTCCTCAGATAAATAACGAGCATCAAAGTTGGTCATCATCCGTCGGATAAGTGAGCATTGACTCGCGTGCATATGGCTAGCTACACTGAAGCATGATCAATGAGCAATAAACAAAACAAAACGCACGTTTTCAATGATAGGGTGGGACGCGTTATGCATGTTTACACCACACCGTAGGTGGAAACAATCAGTTGATAACGTAGACCGTTTTCCATCGGAAATACTATCGGGGAAACAGGCTGAATATATCATTCCGATGTGTAACTGAGCCAAAACCGTGGCGACATATTTTTCATTAGGAATTACTGTAATATTTCGTGTACAGTGCGATGTGAACACAACGTGGTCGAAAATTACAAATTGTATTATATCTCCAAAACCGCGCGAAATTGAGCGTTTCTGCAAGAGGAAAAGATATATTCCATCACAAAAACTTCAATGGAAGTAGTTTCAGAACGTAAAATCGATTTGGAAAGCCAACATTATGCTTTTTTTCAAAAAATGGCCACACATTTTTTCAACAAAAGTGCGAATATGGGCGATTTTTGGGTACACCTGTTTTTTCCATTGCAACGCCATTAGTATAGTCGAAGAAATCTATATGTTTGTCCCGTAATATGCATTTTAAAATTTCATGAAAAATCTGAAAAATATCTTTTCGCGCCTAATGGCCGTTTCCAACTCGTTTCGGCCTTGAAACACCACATCGATGAACTAGACAATTGCCGAAGTTTTCCGTGCTGACGCACGGATGACAACTGCTTTCGTGGGTGAACTGGACGTAGCCATCGCACGTGATTCACCAAGCGTGTCACATACTTTCTTAATCGAGGGGTTTGGTTATCATTGTTCGTTGGGTAAGCGCAGGGAGCAACCGTAGACGAGTTTGGCCGGCTCAACTTTTAAGTTCATCTTGACGGTGTTGCGCAACCCAGGAAGGACTAATGATAATGTCTTTTGCCAAGAAAGCTTCGACTGCGCACCGACTGTTGCCTTTAACTGAGGATGGAAAAGTTCCACCATCCCGTTGGACTCAAGGTGATAGGCGGTAGTGCGTATAAGCCTGCAACCAAGGGCATTCAAGAGAACTGTGAAAGATCCTTCAAAATGAAAAACACAGTCAATAATTACCAAAGCAGGAAAACCAAATTGGGCTACCCACCGATCCAGAAAGTCGTATACCACCGTTTCAGCAGCGCACTCTGGATGTGGAATTGCTTCCGGCCGCCTAGTAAAACGGTCTACACAAGTCAGAAAGAAAGTGAAGCCGTTAAAAGGTGGCAGCCGTGTTTAGAAATTGACGTGCGCGTGATGAAAACTCTCGTCGGGTGCCAGAAAGACATCGATGGGGCTCTTGGTATGCCTATGAACCTCAAAATTTTGACAGTTCGGACAGCAGAGAGCTCAGTTTTGGACGTAATTATTCACTTTAGACCATACAAAGTGTCCAGTGACAAGTTTCACTGAAGCACCTATGCCTGAGTGTGATATATTACCCAGTGAGTTGAACAGTGCACGATGAAACGATAAGGGCACTATAGACCTAGCACGCAATGTGAAACATTGCCCAGGATGGTGCCCTCAGAGGAAGTTAAGAGAACAGGCAGTATTTTGAGTGAGCCACGTTGGCGCAGTTGCTTTATAACGGGGTCGCCTGTTTGAGCAACAGCTATAGTGGCCAAGTTAAGAGGATTAGTCGTAGATTGCTTACGTGGCATACACATGTAGGGCGTCAGCGATAGGATTAAGTGAACCCGAGACATGCCGTACATCCGTCATAAACTTGGTTATGTTGTCCAGCTGGCTGATTTCCTTGAGGAACTACCTGTCAGACGATTAGTTCGAGGAGCACATCAATGGTCTATGGTCATAGTGAGCCGTTGGCCTTTGGCGGAATGTCAAAATTAGTGTACTGCGAGATAAATGACAAGCAATTCTCCCCTGGAAGTACTGTAGCAGGTCTCCGCAGGTTGCTACCGTTTGGAGAAAATGAAAGGGGTTACCAACTACTGCCAACGTACTGTTGTGACACGGCGCCAACATCTGTATCGGAAGCGTCCGTTACAAACGACAACTATGGGCTAGGGTCAGGACGAGAGAGCAGGGTTATTTTGGGGATAACCTTTTTAAGGTTTTTAAAGACTGTATGCGCTGAATTCGTAAATGACAGTTTATTATCACCCACTGTTGTATTGTAAATCAGAACGCAAGGCAATCGTAATGAGCGTAAACAGCATATATGCAGTATGACCCACAGTCGTAACACGTGAGATTAAACCAGTGAACGAGAAGAGTTAAATCAACCATCGTCGCGATGTATCACGCGAGTGTTACTAGCCAATCAGATACGAGGTGAATGTAATGGTTGTACACACACATACAACATCACTCCCCTTCGTTCAGCTCCACAGTAGGCGTGGATAATACGGTCGGCCGACTTCGTAGACCATGATGATCGACGAAGATTTGGGGGGTTTCCAATGGGTTGCTCCGTACGTGAAGGTAAGGTGACTCCCTGGGTCAATCGTCCAGCAAACAACTGACGTTGATTTATTTTCTTGTTGTTATCCAACTCGTATGTACCGGGTCCGAGAGTATGCTTTATGGAGACCGGGGATGATAAGATTATTTGCCATTTGTTGTGCGACTGATTCTCTAAGTGAATAAGTGTTCCGGGTGCCAGAGATTTTGCTGACCTGGCATAGGTCCTTCGGTAAGTTTCTCTCCGAAGAAGCTCGGTGAGTTTGTTTTTACTTGCAGGCTGCTGAGCTGCGCTGAGTTTCGCACGTAGAGCGCTCCTGAACATAAGTTCAGCAGGCGTCTTTCCGGTCGCTTTATGGTGGCTGGTGCGATAAGTGAATAACGCTTGAAACACAGAATTCTTCCATGTTTCTCCCTGTAAATGTAATGTCCATATACGCTTCTTCAAAGGGCGATTCAAACGTTCCATCATATAATTACTTGGGGGATTGTAAGGAACAGTAAGTGAATGTTTTATTCCCTGCTGACGTAAAAATTCTTTGAACTCATAACTGACAAATTGGGATCCATTGTCGGTGACAATCTCTTCAGGAATCCAGAAGCGAGCAATTAGGTGTTTCATCTAGTGAAGTACTGCGGATGACGTGACATCTCTACAAACATGTGCCTCAGGCCATTTACTGTAGTAGCAACTGACGACCAGTATGTTAAATTTGCTTGAAGGAGCTGTCGCAAAAGGTCCCATAATATCAATAATTAGCTTTGCCCACGGGCGCATAGGATATTCCACTGGCTGCACAGAGGCAACTATAGGTTTGGTTGATTCATCAACGTGTTGGCAAGGAACGCAATCATTGACGAGGGCCTCAACTGACGAAGGCATTCTTGGCCACTAATACCCTTCGCTAGCACGGCGAAGAGTCCTTGTGATTCCAGGATGCCCCTCATTAGCACAAAGCATAATCTCAGAAAGCTCCTGTCGCAGGGGTAGTAGCACTTTAGATCGTCTATGGCATTTTGACACTAAGTCATCCGGTAAAGGTGTATTGTTTCAGTTGTTGTAGTTCATCGTCCGTTTGCCTATGCTCTCGCAATCGCTTTCTGGTTACCGCAATAATTTCCAGATAATCAATGGCAGCCACCACCTCGAATTCGTTCATGTCGTCTGTATCAATTTGTATAGATAGTGGAAATCGGGAAGGTGCGCCAGCTACTTAAGTTTCAGAACCACTTCTATACTTCATTTGGAAGTCGTAATTCAGTAGTCTGGCATATCACCGACTGATCCTTAATGGTCTATGACCTTTAGTTCCCTGACTGGAAAGTGTCGTTCATGCTGCATGATCAGTTATCAGAGTAAAGCGTCTACCGAAGAGGCTAAAGCTTCTCCTTCGCCGGCCAAATATTTACGTTCCGTACCACAGAGTGTTCGTTATGCGTATGCAATTACCTTTTCATGTCCTCGTTGAAGTTGAGAAAGAACGGATCCTAGAACAACAGCGGAGGCATCTGTTGAAACGAACGTACTACAGGATTAATCAAGAATACTGACAACAGGAACGGAACCAGTCATCTGTTCCACGCGTGAAAATGCTTCTCTCTGGGTGTCAGACCATTCCAGTGGAATATTGGATCCCATAAGTAATCGCAGTGACTCGACCAAAAGTGGCGAACTCCGAAAGATGGCTTAAGTAGTATGAACAGAGTCCGTGGTAACATTTGTAATGGATCTAAACGTTATATACAATTCAAGTGTGGATACGAGACCAAAAAGATGATAAAAATGAAATATAACTGAGTCACAGTAGTTCGTGAAGGTGCGTTGTTTAGAGATCTACCACACAGAATGGAGTATCCAAGTGATGTGATCTGTCGTGTAGTTTCTAAGTAATCTGGAGGGCCACAACGCAATAGCCGATTGATTCTGCTAGCTCCTAACTCTCTAAAATCTGTTTACTGGCGATGCTGTACGCAGAGAGAACGCAAGGCTCGCGACCCGATAAGTGTGATTTTGTATTTTCTGATTACTGATTAATTCTACTAACTTGGTTTAAACGTGGGCTGTACATGTGTAGTTGTGGTAAGTAGAAAACATGGTTGGCAATGAGAGTTGTGAAATAGAAAGTACTGTACAAAACGCTACACGTTTGAGCTGAAGTATATTCGTAGGTTCTGGAGCGTTAGCAATAGCCTCTGTATTTTCCACGTTGGGGCAGACTCCTTCACCAGATATAACATCACCGAGGAGTGATATTTCAGTCACACAGAATAAGCACTCGTTTAAACACAAGTTCAGTTGATGGAGACGGTCCAACACAGAGTAAAGTTTGAAATCATGTTCTTTAGATTTTCCGAAAACATATACCATCCATGTACACTACAGAACCTCGGCATGAAGAGAAAGACTGAGTCATAAATATTTGCCAAGCTGATGGAGCTAAACACAAGCCTATTGGTAAAACGTTGTACAGGAACAGACCTTCTATAGTCAGGGAAGCCGTGAGAGAACTGGAATCGTCCGTAAGTGGCATATGAAGAAAAGCACGTTTGATGTCCAATTTTGAGAACTTTTGCTCCGATAAGTTTAATTAACAGTTAATCTTAAATAAGCAAAATGAATCTTCCAACTACAATTTGATTGTTAAGTGATCGAAAATCTGCGCACAATCAAACGCTACCGTCTTTTTTGAAGACCACAACTAATGGTGTACCCAAGCTGAGCATGGTATTGGTTCATTTATGTCATTTTGAAGCATCGAAGTGATAGCGGCAGAATCTGCATCCCGCTTTGCAAAAGGTATCGGTCGCGGCTGTGATATGCAGGACGGTTTTGTATCCGACCTTAAACACATTAAGTGGGCCACGTTGACTGCACGGCCAATTGAATCAGCAAACATATGTGGGTATTTATGATGCAGTAATGGCACGTCAACAGAAGCTATTGCGTTACGACCTAACAATGGGCTTCTGTCAGTGTTGCATATATGCACAGCAACAGAAGCAGGTGGAGAAAATTTAACACATAGTTAGAGTAATATAAATCCTTTCATTTCTATGGGTGCGTTGGAGTAGCTGTCAAATTTATAAACCGTTGTGTACACAGGTAGATGTTCGAAATGACGCTCATAAAATAAACAGGGAATTATAGTTATTGGAGATGCAGAGTCTAGTTCCATTTCAAGATGAAGTTTCAAGGCCGAAGTTAGAAAATACATGGTTCGAACATCGGAACGTGGTAATAGTGGTTCTTTAACAGACTTGGAAGCAGTAACAATTCCGTCAGAACGTGAAGCATTAACCGTTTCAACGGTAGGAAGTTCTTCTGGCTCAGTAACAGTACCTCCTTCTAGTGCATGTACCGAGCGCGTACGGCAGACTTTGGCAAAATTGCAGATTTTAGAACAACTTGAACATTCAGCAGTTCTTTTTGGGCATTCCAGATTATTCGCTCGATGTGTTGTTGATCCACAACAGAAACATTTTCCGAAGGATTGAAAGGCAGCTGAATGCTTCAAGGTTTTGATCATTGACAACGACTGTGGCGACTTTGGGAACGATTAACATTGCGATCAAATTTGCTCTTTAATACGAGCCACCTCTCAGGACTTATCTCAAGATAAGTTGGATGCATCCTCAGTCGAAAGATATTCGCGACTTTTTTCATTTCGTACTCCAAAGATAAACCGTTGTATGAGCATACAGTTTTCAAGTTTCTTAGTAGGTAATCTAGAATACTCACAAGGACGGATGGCTCTTTAAAGGCGAGAGATGAATCCTTCCAGTAGTTCTCCAGTTTGCTGAGTTATGCGGGAAAAAGAAAATATGGAGGCGTATACGTTGGTGACGGCCACTAGTATTTTGTCAATAACGTCTAAAGCATTATCTAGGGTGGTTTGATGGCGCAAAGAATGAATGTCCAAATGATTCTGCCGTTCAGTACCTTGCGGAATGTGAAGAGGTTTTAGTTCAGTTGACTCTGTCAGGTTAGACGAGTAAATTAGGCAATTATCCGTTTCACGGGATTCGTGTTGAAGGTCGTTCAAAAGGCAAAACGGTCCTTTCGGCGCGAATCCCCGATTTTTTAATTTTTTAAATTTTAAAATCAAAGTTTCAGGCTAAATACTTACGGTACATCAATTGTAAATAAGCGGCATTAATAAAAAAATTGAAATACGTCGAATAAGTCCCAAAAGTACTGGTCTGGTGATGAAAAGTTTTCAGCCGTTTTCGCGAAAATAACCCGTTATTGACGTTAGCTCACTTTTTCAAGCCTTAATAATGCGAACAGTGCCATGTTCAAGATGAAATACATCATCCTATAGTCCGAGAGTGCTTCATTTTGCGGCGTCTTACAGATATGGTCGAAATGGAAATATACGACCATACGGTGTTGACATTGCATTTCAACAAGAACACTAACGCATTTGATAGTGAAACATGTATGACAACATTTCCAGCTTCATTTTCCATGCGATATTTATACTATTTCTACTTGTTCGCAGGTTTTTCGGGTAGATAATGGTCGATGAAACGTTGCTGTTAAAAATGGTCGGAAATGACGCTACCATACGGTTGTTGCTGTCTTCGATGTATATGGAACGGCGTAAGAAAAAGGTATCATGTCCCACTCTATCATCAAGAATCTTCAGAAGTAAATTCTATTCACTTTACTGCATTGTTCTAAACTAGATTGAGGTTGCGTGGCGTTCATACGGAACAATATAGGGAAACAGATGAACTTAAGCTGCTTGCCGATCACCGGGAGGCATACCTCTCAGCCAATCACACCATGATGGATAGAACGCCAAGTATATATATCGCGGTGTAGGAAAATATTCTAATCAATATGACAACCAACGGAATCAAAGATGATGATTACCATGTACCTCAAACGCTTCAAATACAGGTTTTCCATCGTTTCCCGCATGTGTTCGTTCGCCAAATTGTTCATAGTAAAAGTGGTTCGGAAGGAGCAGCTATTAGTGTGAACATATGCTGCATACTAGGACGTCGATAATAACTTGAGTCAATCTGGTGAAACAGCTATTAATGTGAACGCATACTGCGTGCTGAGGCGTTATTCACAGCTTGAGTGAATGAGGTTGACGCATCCACTTGTGTGGATCTATACTGCATACTCAGACGTACTTCATACCTTAATTGAATCAGGTTGTAATATTCCCCGATGAGAACACATGCTGTATTCTGAGACGTTGTCGATGGGCTGTGAACGCCTACTACTTTCTCAGACCTTTATGGACCGGGTCAGCGGGACCAAGCTAGCGATTTCATTCTCTGAATAGATCAGAACCAGTAATGTTTGATGATGAATCCAAGTATATTGTACTATATACAACTCTTATGTGTGATATAAGATGGAGAACAGTTTGACAAGTTGGTTCTTATAATTTCCCTTCCCGGTTGTGACTGTGAAGTGGTACTTGCCGGACAGCCAGATTCCTACATTAGCGATAAACCGAAGGTATAATATATATACTGCAGCCAGCTTACTCGGACATGTCTTCAATATTTTCTGTTTGTACAAGTCATTATACTTGGGAAACTTTGATGTGGGGATCTAAAGGATGAAGATGGGCGGACGATAAACTGAGAAAGCTACTGATAATTACCGATGATGAAACTTAACGGCAGTGGCAATCCGTATGCGAGAAAGTAAACAACAGTCGTCCCACACAGTTACGGGGATTCCCTTTACGCCACAAAACTTCCTGTAAATGAGAGCTGAAAAGCTGTCAATTGGATCGAGATAATGATCTTATGTGCTTCTTGGCAAACGAAAATGTCTACTAAACGATAGCTTACATATGACGTGAAATAGCTATATCTTTTGGTGAGCCCGGAGACCTCAGGAACCGAGATGACTTACATTCCAGAACACGGTGACAATGGGTGTTCAGACAATTCTGGAATCTCCGCGGTAAATCTTGGTTGTCTAGAAGTTAAACAAGCACCAAATGATAAATAAGTTCGAGTGTGTGTTTGACCTCTGTCGTAGCGACTTTAAGCTTTTCTGGGGCCAACCTGCGAGGCCTGGCCGATACGGGCGGGCCTCTGGTTTTTATGTGGTGTGTGACATAGGGTGACACAGCGGGCACGGCGTTCGATGCCCGGACTGGTTGAGGGCACTGTTGAAAAAGTCCCTCAAAAGACGCTGAAGCAGCCAGTGTCGCGTAAATAAGACTGATGGCTGCAGTGTTCATGCGATTACCGTTAATACTCAGGTGTGTAACGGCATCTGTTGGTTTCCAGCGTCGCGTATCGACTTAAAGGTCGAAATGCCTGAGGAAATCGATACCGAAAATGGCAAACGGAACAGCAGCGACAACGAAAATCCAACGAAAGTTTCGTCGGAGACCCAAGTCCAACTTTAGCGAACGCTGACCAGAAGTCTGGATAACGATGCCGTTGGCGGCGCGAAGATGTGGAGTGCCTGACTGTGTCGCCTCGGAAGGGGTCTGTTGGACTACGCTAACCTGCGCTCCTATGACAACCAGGAATGTGGTCCCTGTGGAGAAGTTCCCTAACATAAGGCGACTAGGGGTGTGTGCGCCGGCGACGTCCGTCACCGTTACGCGTCGGCGGTCCGGTTTCCCTGGAGTGGCGAGAGGAACGAGCAGGGGTTGTACATTTAGTGGCATTAGTATCATATCGTTCGTGGTACCAGCAAATGCCTTTACGAAGCTGCGATTTGCGTCGACGGGGCGACCTACTGGTACGCCGACGCCGTGGGGATCACCTTCGGGAACGGCTAGTAATCCTACTGCATAAGGCAGCCACTTCCGCCCATAGGGCCTTGACCCCTGCAAGTTTGGTTGAGTGAGAACTTACCGGTCGCTCCGTAGCTGAGGTTGTAGGAAGGGTACTTGCTCTAGGATTATTGGAATTGTGCAGGTATTGTTGGAAACGCTCGACCACTTGGTCGGCAAATTCGGCAGCCTCCGATAGCGGTTGTGTGCGGGCTACGGACACAATAGCTTGGGCTGTCTCCGGCAGCCTCCGCATGCATTGTTCTCGCAATAGTGATTCGTCCATGTAGGAGCCACCGAGAAATTGCTGCATTTCGCGGCGCAACGGAGAGGGGCGTTTGTCACCCAGTTGTCATCCACTGAATAGCTGCTGTACGCGGGTTTACTCTGATGGGGTTACCCGCTTGATCACAGTCTCCGTAAGGGTATCATAGTGATGTTCCACAAGTTGAGTGAGGAGGACATCACGCAGTTGCACGGTGACTTCTTCCGGAAGCCTGGACACTGGCTGACTGAACTTTGACTGGTCAGACGAAAATCGGTTATTGATGGGCTCGACACCAAGGCAGACAAACCACAGTAGGGGATCCATCTCCAAGAATGGAGAAACTATTAGTGTAACTGCGCCTACAGCATGCGAATCTAAGGGCTTAATATCTTCCCCAGACTTGGTGAACGCTCGATCGCTTGTAATATGCAAATAACAGGAAATATAGAGTGGGTGAATAAATCTGAAAATTTGGTCAGACCTACTATATAACCAACAACTAAGTACGGTCAGTAAAAATAATAGTTCCGTATATAAAAAAATTAATCCAAGGAACTGACTCACCAAATGGCGTGAGACGATGATACATGGACAAAATACACCGGATCACGATATGAAAACATCGGACCAAATTTCGGCGAAAATGCTATCGTCGGGCTCATCAGTTTGTGGGAACTCTCCCACAAAGTGTCACTCCATATTCGATGAGTTACCCAATGGCAATAATTCAGTACACAACAAGCAGCGCAGTACTCTGTATAATGCCACGACCGAGAAGCAATAAAATGTACAGCCAGTCAGCGTCCTGTGTGTGGCGCATGGAATGGAAAATGGTAAAGAATTTCTATGATAGGGCATATAATTGGGGTAAACAAACATGCCTCATCAGGAGGTGTTGAATTAAATAACACTTAAGCTATCAACAACGTCTCAGAATGCAGTATGCGTTCACATTAATAGCTGTTTCACCAGATTGACTCAAGTTATTATCGACGTCCTAGTATGCAGCATATGTTCACACTAATAGCTGCT
>JTDE01003904.1:30491-64029 GCA_014338405.1 Paragonimus skrjabini miyazakii
CCCATCCTGGCATCCGGGCCACTGCCAAGCTCATTTCCGATAGGTACGTTTGGCCCGGTATGCAAAAGGACATCAGAAACTGGGCGCGCGCTTGTTTAGCTTGTCAACAGGCTAAAATTCATCGTCACGTATCAGCCCCGATAGGCCGATATCCGTCGAGTTCTTCCTCGTCCGCCACCCAGCCCATGCTTGCTGACTCTCCCATCAGCAGTGCGAATGAGCCGATCTTGGAACCCCCGACACGTACGCCCCCGTCATCGATCACTACTCGTTCTGGACGCAAAGTGCACTGGCCGAAGCGTTTAGTAGAACGGTAGGATTGCATGCACCAACAATCGCAAAAATACAAAAAAACATCAAAAATGTTTCCAAAACCACAAAAATGTGGGTCTTGTTGTCCATGTCGTTTATTCAAACGTTCGTTTATTGTTGCGTAATTTGGTTGAGTACGTCATTCATTTTTGTATCGATACTCGGCCGATTTCGTTTCATTTTCTGTCGCATGTTTTTGTCCGACAACGGCATGACGCATGTGGCATCACCGACCGCGATCATTCCCGATTCCGTATTCGATGCTGTTCGCGAACGTTCACTGGACATCCCAACCCGAACGTTTATATTTTTGCGATTGTTTCGGCACCTTTAAGGGAAGATACTCGAGTGGGAGCTCGCTAGGAACTGTGGGCATCTGTGCTCCTCCACCTGCGGCGTCTGGGGATTGGTGTACCAATCGCAGGCTGATTGAATATCAGCTGGTATGCCATGAATCGGATCAGGCCAATGGTGGCTGGCCGCAGTTATCTTCATCAGGACCGAAGGGTTGTTGTCACAGTACCCTTCTAGTGGGGAGCTATGTAGCGACCTGGAGATTTCACTGGCCCGCCTCCGGTATCATATGTAAAATAGTTCCAAAACTCATAGTTGCATATTGTACCTAGGCTATTAAAAAAGTTCGCATGATGCATGTTATCCGGATGTTTGTCTGCATGCCATGTGACAACGGCGCGAACCCAAACGCACACGTGTGTCGCACACTTCCGGTTTAATCGCTCGTCGACGGCCGGTCTCTAGCTTCTCTATCTAATTTACGTGTCGGTGCCATTTCTAGCGCTATAAGAGACCCATTGTATATTTCGAGTAATAAATATTCGGTCTTTTCTCCCAACGGCCTTTTCTATTTCGCGTCTGGTTAATTCGCACCTGGGGAAAACGACTTAGTGCGTCGTGCACTAAAATAGTCGCGATGTGTCACGCGAGTGTTAGTGGCCAAACAGATGCGAGGTGAATGTAATGGATGCACACACACATACTACATCTACACAGGAGTGATCGGTTGCATGACTTGCGCGAATCGAGGAATGAATCGATGATAGTAGTTTCCGAGGCCACAAAACCTGCGAAGGTGCTTAAATCAAATTGTTCGGGTTAGTCTTGGATGGTCCGAACTTTAGAAGAAAGGACGACAATTCCAACAGCTGAAATCCTGTGACCTAGAAACTCAATGTTCGATTCTCCTAGTCCGCATTTTGTCGGAATGACTGTAGAAACATAGTTAACCAGTCGTTCAAATAAACTACGTAGGTGCGAAATGTTATCCTCCTCAGAAGTGCTGGCAACTAGGATGTCGTCAAGGTAGGATAAACAAAATATAGACCACGGGTGACTCCCAGCATAAAACACTGGAAAGTCTGGCCGGAACTAGCCAGCCTAAACAGCATTCTCAAAACCCCAAAATGATTAAATGGAGTAATCACGGCGATCTTGGGTACATCTTCCGTCGCGATTGGAATTTGGTGGTAAGCGCGAACTGAATCATTTTTGCTGAAGATATTTTTGCCCGAGGCAAGTCGTAAGATTCTGCATGTGTGGAACAAGATACTTATCAAGGACTGTTAATCTATTAAGACCGCGGTAGTCATCGCAAGGTTGTCAGCCTTTGATTTTTCGGAAACCAGAAGCGGTGGTGAGGCCCAAGAACTATCGGGAGTGCGAATGATCCCGAGTTCGAGCGTGTGTTCGAACTCTGTCGTAGCGACTTTAAGCTTTTCATGGGCGAACCTGCGCAGACTGGCCGATACGAGCGGGCCTTTTGTTTTTCTGTGGTGTGTGACATTGGAAGTCAAAGCGGGCACGGCGTTCGATTACCGGACTAATGCTGGGGGTTGTTGAAAAAGTTCCTCAAAAGACGCTGGAGCAGCCAGTGTCGCGTAAATAAGACTGATGGCTGCGGTGTTCGTGCGATTACCGTTAATACTCAGGTGTGTAACGGCATCTGTTGGTTTCCAGCGTCGCGTATCGACTTAAAGGTCGAAATGCCTGAGGAAATCGATACCGAAAATGGCAAACGGAACAGCAGCGACAACGAAAATCCAACGAAAGTTTCGTCGGAGACCCAAGTCCAACTTTAGCGAACGCTGACCAGAAGTCTGGATAACGATGCCGTTGGCGGCACGGAGATGTGGAGCACCTGACTGTGTCGCCTCGGAAGGGGTCTGTTGGACTACGTTAACCTGCGCTCCTATGTCCACCAGTAATGCGGTTCCTGCGGAAAGATCCTGAACAAATATAAGGCGACCGGAGGTGAATGCACCTGTGACGTCTGTCGCCATTACGTGTCGACAGTCCGGTTCCTCTGAAACGGTAAGAGAAAGAAACAAGAGGCTGTACCTTTATTGGCTTTGACACCATAAAGTTCATGGTACTAGCAGAAGTCTTTATGGGGCTGTGATTTGCGTCGACGGGGTGATCAGCTGATACGCCGACGCCGTGGGGATTGCCTTCGGAAACGACTATAGACATATTGCCAAAATCACTGCCTAAGGCAGCCACTTCCGCAAATACGACTTATGTTGTGCACTCGCTTGTCGTCCCGTTGTGTTATGGTATGTTATTCGCTCGCTCCCACGTCGACTTCGCGTGTCCACACATACTCTTTGTTCACTCGTTGTGTTATTCCCAACCGGCCGTCATTGATTCTACAAGTATGCTCAGTTAGCCCGTTGGCCCACTTCCATAAGAAAACGGAAATTTTGCAAACGAGTTTGGTGGAAGACCGTGCGCTGAACGGATGAGGCGATGAGCCATTCCGTTGAAGTTTGAAATACACTATAATAATCGCAAATGTATCAGACTTCAGCTGTGGATAACAATAACACAGCGAGTAAACTAACGGGGTCGTACTCTGGTCGAAAGTATATAGTTAGGCAACGGAAGGTTCCGTTATGAGTCACAATCACGAGACTCACCGCAGGTCAAATGCAATTCTCGAATGTAGTAGAGGTAACATTGATTTTTCCTCAGAAACCTGTTCGTTCCAGCTTACACCGACCCAATTACCAGCTATTCTTCAATAACTAGATCAGAATTAGCAGTATTGTAGTGTATCTCTTCGGTGTCATCTGAATTGTGTACAACTTAATCAACATGTCTGTGGTGAACAGAACTCCCAGCTGAATCGAGTATTCAGTAGGCACGCATACAGAGAATATTCAGTACTATTCCAGTGGACGGGGTAAGTTCATTGCCATAGCGAGGAACAAACTCACTGAATTCCTAAGACACATTGTTTGAGCAACCTAGCTGGGCTTTCTCCAGCTCTTGTGCAGACTGTGTTCTTCCATTGCATCGAGAAGTTACCAATTTCTTTGTTCAGTTCAACAGAAGTGGATGCATTGAAATGTTATGGCGCTTTCCAGGGTGCATATGAAATTCTCAGCAGCTCGTGTGATAGGGGATGTATGGGTGTAGTTAGCAGATACTGGCAGCTCAAACTCTCCTGTTTTGCACAGAAGAATTACTGTTGTTATCGTCGGTAACCAATGCAGAAGGAACTCCTCAGTAAAAAAATAAAGGTCTTTCGAAATACAGCAATCGTGAAACCAGCCCGTTATGGAGTATAAAAATAAACCTGACCAACGTGAGTAGACATCAAGCTTGATCGCTGGATGGTAGTTATCTAGAAACAGGCCGCAACAATCCGCATGTGTATGCTGACAGACTTCACACAACGTCAGTCGTGGAATCCGCTTGTATGGTTGGAATGACTTTATGGACACACTTGGCACAATCACACATTGTTCGATCAATATCGACATTAGTCTCTTGCCAACAGCATGACACCGCACCAAGGACCTGTTTTCCTATATGCAAGATGACTAGAATGCACACCATGTAAAATGACAGGACAAACCATAGGAGGTACAATCTTATCGTTAAAACACAAAATAACGATCCAGATAATTGAAAGCTCTTCGCGACGAGTGTGAAGTTCCAGAGAACTGAATTTCACAGATGCACTCCTTCCTCTACCCAAAGCTAAAATGATGGAATTAAAATATTTTCCCGTATCAGAAACCAGATTCGTTCGAAAAACCGGTAGTGGTTGAGCTACACTGTTATCAAAACTTCCAGTGTCCCCATAATATGTGCATCCAGAGAAATAGTTAGCATGTTGCACGTAGTTGGACGACCAATAGTGGATGTCAACAGGATATATCGATAGTACAGTGTCCCAGTGTAGTTGTTGGAAGTTTAATGGACAACCTGTAGAGGACTGGAACGTTTCTACCTTTAGAACCGTGTCTATTCTCCACTATAATTAAACTAGAGAACCGAATAATGGACAATGACGTTTGTAGCAAGTAGACTGGGAAAACCAGCTGTAAGCAAAGCAAGAGAGAAAGCACATAACACGAACAATTGGTAGTAAGCGACTGGAAGTTGTTATTATGACCTTGGACGGTAGAACAAACGAGAAAATACAGACATGTAATCAAACAATGTCAATACCCAGTAAACACGCTGACTCTGGCCCGGAGTCGGTCCGACTCTGGCACGAGTTGGCAAGGAGTCGGATCCGAGTGGGTGTGCAACAAACTCCAGAGCCGGTTCAACTCTGGCCAGAGTCGGATGGGAGTGGGATTCCAGTAGGTCAATATAGGATTCGAGTAGGCCAACTGCGCTAACGGAACCTTCCGTACATTCCTAGTTATTCGCTTCAACAACTGAAGTAGTTCGAAACTTACTTAATCCAACGCCTACGACCTACTGACACTATTCCGTAAGTTTCACCGAATTCTCTTCTCAGCGATCGATCTTATCTGGCAGCAAGGTGGCAAGCCAATTCAACAGGATCATTTTCGCAATGAAGCGTTTACTACGAATGCCTTCAAATGATCTAACGCGGACCGATATGGAGATAGATAATGGACGCTTCCAATAACTCTTCGACTTGCTCCTACGGCGAACATACTAACGTAAACATCTTTTACGTGACTGCTGAACACGCAGAAATTAACAGCAAAACGAAAATTACCGCAATAAAACAGTACATGTATATTTCATTAAAAAAATGATAGAGTCCAAGAAGTAAAAGCAATTAGAAACAATTCCCGTTGAAGTTGAAGGCATCCTCAAATCCAGCATGTTGTACGCGAAATACGAATGGAACAACACCTGAAGAAAAATAACAACAAAGAAAGAGGGAACAACAGAGTATGAAAAAAAGAACAATGGAGAAAAACAAGAAAGCAATACTGAAATTTAACCAAAAATATTTCCCGATTGGAAATGAACCTAGATGTGAAGTCATAACATAAATCAACAAGACTTGTAACAGACATGGATTCACTACATCAAAAATCAAGTTTATGTGAAACACGCATTATAGACCCCTACGTGGCACCTGCAGCTGGACTATGATTCTGATAACTATCCACTTCACGTCAATGATTTCGCGTTAAAAGTTGTCAACATGTGAAGTCAAAATCTGAGGTGCATTTTTACCTGCTAGATGTACCCCCGGTGGTGACAGTAATTTCAGAGATCTTCCGGCCTCATTTCGATAGTCATTCGTGGTTATGCAAATCTACTTGGTAAATCTGGATAAAAGAAGGCACATCATACGAATTCAGCGGCGCTTTTGTATAGTGGGTTAACTGCAACCAGCCTCAACCATGCATCCGCGATACACCGTACCTGTTCATGTTTTCTTTCGGCTTCCTCCTCTAGGCTTTTTTTGCGTCTTCCAGCTCCGGATTGCCCGTTTAATTAAATGACCTTCGCAAATCTAGAGGTTCTTACCTGTTTGCGATTAGTTTCTGAGTATCGGCGTTTTGATCTCCCACCGTCTCTGTCTTTGGCTCTTTGGAACCACCTCATGATGAAATGTTTAACATTTCCCTCACTTTCTTGGGGGTAGTTTCGATCAGATAAAACAGCGTCTTTTAAAGAATTAGAACAAAAGCGTATTACTGACAATTGCTTGGGAGATGTTAGTGTCCATTAGGCGACACATTCCGTCAGAATGTCTTTGGTCTCTGTGACAAAATCACCCATGTATACGTTTAAAGGCTCCGGACGGCCACCGCCACAGTACGATCCAATCCCAAGTGGACAGCTAACAAACGGCCGAATAATACGACCAAGTATAGGCCACATCTCAGTGCTTGGGTAATCAAAAAGAGGCAGCACATCGACGTTAACTTGCGGAGTTAAGCGGTCGCCGTCTCTCAGCTGGTGCTTTTTATGTACAATTTGTAGGCAGTTGTGGAGTCCACTGTGCACGTACGAACCCTTGAGAAGCATCTTCTTTGGGCACGTTCTTGGAGTGTTGCGCACAGTACTTGGATCTAAAGGCAATTCAGGAACGAGCGGCTTCAATAACGTGATAAGCAACTTCAGATCAGCGGCCGTGAGGGACTTCGCGTGAATGGAGAATAATCTCACTGCGTCAGGAATAGGTGAAGCTGTTACCGTAGTATCCACTATAACAACTGAATATGTTGTCCACAGAACTCACATGAACCGTACGGATTGCGTATCGCATCAGCAGATGAGGCTGGATACATGTCCCTCACTACCTGGTCATCTTCAACTTAAAATAAAAAATGTAATAAGGGACTACCAGGTTTCCCTGATGGAATAATTTCATTCTCCAAGGTGACATGGACAGTAATGGAGGAAACACCGACAAAACTGATGCCAAGTCGTAAACGTTCCCGCCGTATTCGACGATATATAGTGGTACGACAATACAGCCTTTGCCCGGAACTCATGGTGCATCAAAAGTTTATTAACCAGATGGCTTCATGGAGTATGAAGATCCAAAAATCAGACATCTAGGTGAAAATTAATCTTCAGGTCAAGTTGTAACAAGTCTTCACTGAACAATAAAAGAAGGTTATATCACACAAGCATTCAGAGTTACATGACACATTGTTATCCAAGATTATCTCTAAAACATCACAAAAAACAACAGTGTGAAAACCGACCAAACCAGAGGCACGTGACAAGCAAATGACCCAGAGCTATCGAACTAGCCGGGATGAGCAAAATTTACCCTCAAATGGCAACCACCAATTCCGTAGTCAAATATCTGCCTATTGCAGTGAAAAATGTCATTCTTAGATTATTCGTAATCGTTATTCAACCACAAAAGAAGTCTCATAATAACGTGCCATCCACCAAAGTTTCGCATTTTTGATTGGTCAATGGAGTAGAAAAAACAGGCCAACGCCTGGCCTACTGCTGGCCAACCTGGCCGAGTCGGCCACGTGTTTACTGGGTAGTGTCCGTAGTCAAAATAAATAGCAAGATAGTTGGAATACGTGACAAACCAAAAGTGCCTCTACAAACTTACTGGAATGGCGAATAAGGTCTAATGATCGGGCAAGCTGAACACTATTCACACAAGGTTATTGTTGAGCATTTGGATTTGATTATTCGGTCATGCCTAGTGTGAGGTTGCTGGCGTTGTGGTTAGCACGCTAATCTCACAAGCCCGAGTGTCAGAGTGCAAACTCTAATCCGGACAAGGATATACGCTACTGATTAGCTCTAATAAGAGTGAAACTCAAGTCTAGTGCTTCCTTTCGAAGTGGGCTAGCCGATAGGCTAATCTGAATGCGAAGGCTACGATTAAGTGTGGGTGGTGTTCAGTTTTGAAACAACCTAAATGCCCGAATCTTCACCATAAATTCTAATGTCTCAAGATTAGACAAAATTGTACAATGTGAACCAAAGATGTGATCATGAGAATGTGTCCCAGTTCAATTGACAGTCAATGCTTCTCTGAGTTTGAGCATGGTCACGCCCCGTTGGACTAGAAAGTCTCAAAACACACAAAACTGGATGCTCAACTCGTTGTAGTATAGCAATCACGCCCGCAGGAAACGCGTCCGTAATAACAACAGATTCATCAGAAAGTTACAGACTAGAGGAAGATCAAATAAACTTGAACCTGTGTTGCACGATACTGGATCGTCCGTTTTATTACGCAATCAGCCGTTCGTCCCAAAGCCGAAAAGAAGCGACGCGGTAACATCGTTCATTAGACGAACGAGTCAGAATTAGACCACGGAAGTTGTAAATTTATAAAGCAAAATGATTATACATGATCGCCAAGACGCAGAGCAAATCAAACGAGACGATCATGTATGTCAGTCAGATACAAAGCGAATCGAATGAAACTGTCATATATGATCGTCAGGGCGTTAGAACAACTTACGTTACAAAGGCAACAAAAATAAACGCGAGAAAGTCCAGAAAGCGTAAGGGCGTTCGACCCCAAGGTTACCGTCTGATTGGCTGGATGGAAAAAACTACCACTCACTACTCGAAACTGTGTCGATCAACCGGTATGGTGTGGCACGTCCTGACTGCTTCGTTAGGAGATGTGTCCCCAACACCTTCTTTTGAGATTGGTGATCGTAGGTATGTGAATGGGGATTTACTTGGAGTGAGGTCACAGCAGTCCAGATGCGGCTTGACCTTCCAGGTATAGACAACGTTTGGTGACTTCTGTTGAACCTCAACGTCCTCCGCCTCTCGCGTTCCTCTTGACTCTTGGTGTTGTCCAACAGGTCTTCCGGCGGAAGTCCTCGATTTTCTGAATGAGCCGTCTGTTTCGCAAACGGTCTGATCTGATTGGCATGCCACGCCGTATCCAGGTGAATGATCCAATTTGAACTTCACACAGCACTGCCCCTAAGACGGCTTTGAATTGGCCCGGATGTCCATGCAGTCTTTATCCCACGGTAGTCCTGACCATTACTGGTTAAGCAACCTCAAAGAAACAAGATCGAGCCCTATGCCTTCTGTTAAGCTATTATTCCATCGGAAAATTTCTGTTAGGCATCGGTGGCTTGGAAGAATGTAATGGATTGTTCGTCGTTCATAACCTGCGCCCCATCACAGCTTCCGCTGGAGTTTTTCCCTCCGGAACCTGTCGATTCGGAATCATCCAGTAATTGAGGAGGAACGTTTAGAGGATATCAGCCGTACGTCCATTCCTTTTTGTTTTTTTAAAGGGCTCTTTTGAACGTCTCCACAAACTGCTTGGCCTAGCTACTTGATCGCGGATGATAAAGTGGTAACCGTATGTGATTATTGTCATTTCGCTTGCAGAAGTCTTCGAATGTACTGGAAGTAAACTGACTTCCTTTGCCTGATACGATCGTCTCCGGTATCCCGAAACGGCCGAATATTTCGCCCAGCTTTCGCACCGTTCAGGCTGTCGATATCTTTTCCATCAGGTGAACTTCTCGCCATTTACTGCACGTGTCGACAAGCACCAAGAAGTTTTCGTCGTTCATTGGTACGGCGATGTCGACGTGCACGCGAATCCACGACCTCTTAGGCATTGGTTGCGATTGCAGTTCAGCCTTCGGTGAAGACTTAGCAGCCAATGCATAAGCAGAACAGCCTTTGCATAGTTTTTCAACGTCAAAATGATAAGGAGATTCCACGATGAAACTGCTGCAGAACCCACGTTCTGAGACCAGATGAGACGATCACATAGTCACGAAACAAGATGCAGGAATTGACGGTCTCTTCGCTGAAAGTACTGCTTCATCTCATCATCAATGCCTGCTAATACACGGTTCAGAGGGAAAAGACAGGTCGGAAGACTGTTTCACTTTCACGGAGGCAGAAAAAAAAATATTGCGAATCAGTGCGGAATCGCATTGTAAAATACAGCAGTCAATATTGGAAATAATTCTACTCTACCGTAATGATTGTGACGATCGGGTTATCTGAATACTCAGTTTGGCGTGCCGACTAGGTGCGTCAATCCTGTCCCTGAATTCAACTAACAATGACACGGTTACAACAGATCTCAATAGGTTGTTCCAGATTAGACATACTCAGAAGCTGGAACAGTGTTCTCTGCGATTCAAACTGCTCATCTGATGTAGCCTTAACGAGCTACCTTTAATATGGTTAGTTTCACCAGGTACGAGTACTTTTCTGAGGGGATGTTGGGGATCCCACATGCTAAGAAACAGATCTCTCTTGATAGGCTGGTAAAACTGAGAACTGCTCCAGTTCGTGCGATCTACCTAGATAGGCCAGAAAACGCAGTGCTCTAACCCGTCTTGTTGCTCAACGATGTACCTTCTCAATGGTAGTTTGACGCAAAATAAGGATGACAAGCTTGGACAGTTAGCTAGAAATGGAGTGCAGTAGCGAACTGAACATAACAGTTAAGCGGCCCGGATGAAACCAGTCAACTAGCCTGATGCCGAGGTGACTGATAATCACTGACCCAATGTTGGGAAACAGGCTAGGGTCACTGAAGACAATCGTGCTCAAGTTGCGCTCGCGTAATACACCGTTTTTTGTCTCCCAAAAACAATCTCTGAGGCCCAAATAAAGGAAATACATCATGTTACATTTGGTCGTGTTAGACGGGAGTTAGTTATTTATGGCTTAGTCGTGTGATATGTTTAAATCACTCTGCGACTCCCCACTTTCAACCGAATTGTTAACTAAACGCCATATAGAAGCTTAAGAGAAAATTGTCATAAAACAGCATCTATGGCGAGAAATTTCAGCAAACAACGTAATATGGTCAAATGAGCATAAGCAAACACGGAGAATAAATGAAACGTTAACATCTAGCAACATATCCTTCTGCTGTATTGGTAAACGATCGCTTAACTAACCAAAAACCAAGTTCTGCGTTCTGGAAACAAATTACAAATAAGGCGGAAGATCAACTGGAGTGAACATAACCTTAGAGTGAAAGGAATAGATAGAAAGATCACTCAGAATCAGAACAAACCAGATAGAAGCTAGATGAAAAATTTACCGGGATTTGGAAGCTGTGAACAAATGTGTAATGTTTAGTGGACTTAATGAAATCGGGAACTTTAGACCTAATTCAAATCATAGTGGCAAGATCAGCGAGTGAAGTTAGCAGGATAAATACCGTCAGCCTTCGAGTAGGTCGGGCACTTCGGGCGTTATTCGCAAACGGATGCTGCTGTGTGTCTGCGTATGACAATATGGTCGTACCTAATATGAAGTCAACGACGTAGTAGTCAACACAACAACCATAAGGAAACATGGTCGGAGTTCAAATCCCGACAGCAGCAAAGGACTCCAACAGGAAGAAGACTAGTATAGGGCTTCTTGGTGAAAGGGGCTGACAGAAAAGTCTACGGGAATGCAACCAATGTGACTAATGTTTGGCTGAACTCAACAAAATTATCGAGCCTTTATCAGTGATATAAAGGATGATGCTATGAAACGCGAAATCAGCTGAAAGAATTGCATTTAAATGCATCGCATTGAAAGACTTTATCATCCTAAAGTAGTATGAACTAAGCAGGTTCCCTAACCACGGCAGACAACCTGAATGTGGCCTAGCTTACCACAGTTATTGCATTTGGAAATGTGAAAGGAGCATGCAAGTCGAGAGTGTTTATGATCACATGATTTGCATTTGTTTCAATGTTGAAAATGATGCATTTTTTTAAAGAATTTATCTTTCTAAACCGCCGTTGTTGATGTGCCTATCTTCCAACGTTATGCGACACAAATGGCTCTTCATTCACCACATATCTAACATCACAAGATTGTTCACGGGGTATTCTACCTAACTGGAAGGATGGCAAATCTAGTAGTAATAACTCGCCAAATAACCGATCCTTTAAAAGGATGTGCAATTAGTCAGCGAAATCACATCGTACAGCTTGAGTTTTGAAGTGCAAATCTAAGGAAATGTTGATTTTCTCTGCCAATTAAGGTGATATTTGGCCCTTGCGGAAGATTTTTAACCAGGGCGTAGGCAACCTTGCCAAAAATATGAGAAAGATATAGTGTTTCGAACAATTGTCTTCGATAATTCTTTCTCAAGTCAATACAATTACATAGGTTTCATCAAGATGTCATAAGACAAGGCGCAAAAACAAGAAGTGACTGTTCACGAGTGATAATGAAGGCTAATATTAGACTAAGCACACACTAACTGGTTAGGCCCAGGCCAGACGTTAGCTGGATGTTACGTCACACGGTCAGGGTCGAATGTTTGTGTGTGGTTAGATCTGATGTGATTGATCTGTGGCCACGGAAGTTCCATACGCAACCCTAACCTGTGTTCTCGAAAGAAGTTTGTTCAGTCCCTGCAACTTCGGTGGCCACAAATCAATCACATCAAATCTAACCACACACAAACATTCGACCCTGACCGTGTGACGTAACATCCAGCTAACGTCTGGCCTGGGCATAACCAGTTAGTGTGTGCTTAGTCTAATAGTAACCTTCATTATCACTTGTGAACAGTCACTTCTTGTTTTTGCGCCTTGTCTTATGACATCTTGATGAAACCTATGTAATTGTATTGGCTTGAGAAAGAATTATCGAAAACAATTGTTCGTCACATGATTACTTTCGAAATAGTTTCTCGCGCTTTTATATCTTTACGTCTAACACACGCGACTTCGAAAGGTTCCAAGTAGTCTTAGATAGCCCATGAACTTGAGTGAATATTCAGATTATCACCGTAAAAAAAAACATTATAAAAAGTTTGTTGGTCGTGATTCCGGATGTATTAGTTTGAAATCCGAGATGGCAATCGCAAATACACTTGGATCGAGCCCAGAGCTGATTTCTACGCAGTAGCAATAACGCGACAAATGAGCCAAGGAAATTGTAATGTTGTCAGAATTATGCATAGTGTAATTATAGATGCAAATAAACAACAAAGACACAAAATTCGGATAACAGTTGCAATTCGTTTGTATCCTCATGGCGATTCTAAACGATCTTATTTTAAATGTCACCAGGTGAACCATGTGGAGAACTGAAAAACAACTCTCATTAGTACACGATTTTAAACGTCATGTGAAATCCGTAGCTTACACCAACGGAAAGCAGACTATCCAGACTGCAATCCACACAGGTTTTGTCTTTGTATGATAGAATGCATAACAAAAGTGAATCTCACGAACGACCACCAGCTACAAGTGTCACGTTATGCATTACATGTAAATAGATCTGAGCCGGTCATTCTGTAAAAACCGAGCGAATAGCGCCGCTGCGAAGCGTGTCTATACACGCGGAGGGCGCTCACAAAATGTCCGTTTTCGACGATCGGTACCCCCGAAGTATTAGAGGGGTGTGTTGGGAACACCGTGTCAGCAATGATAAAGGTCGCCGACATGTCTTCGGAACAGATAAATTCTGTCGATCCTTAAGTATATTGCTCTTGTCTACAGGTTTCATTGGCTTCGTCACATCGTACGAATGCTAACTCACCACCTGCCACATCGCACTTTATTTGCGAGTGGTGAGTCAGGCAGTAAGCGGTAATATGGTGTTCAGTGAATGACTTGAGTTCGGAGTATAAAGGCACTCATTGTGAGATTTTCTTCAGTAGAGCGTTCCGGTCTCCTGGCTGGAGTCCGAATGACGATCAACACTCGGTTGAGGACGCTTTCTGATATAACGAAGAACAGAAATCAATGGCGCCATGTTGCTAGTCCCTGTGTGTATCGCTGCACATTTTTTCTCCTTCTACACCCTCCAATTTTACTTTACACTATTTTTCCTCTTCAGATATACTGGCACCTCATGTGTTTTCTTAGAGTTAAAATGTAAAATATAGATCGGAGCCATTAACAAAGAGACTCATCGTTCTATACCGTTTTCATGAAGTTCTACTTAAAACAAATACAATCGTCCCACAGGGATTCCAAGATAGACACTATGAAACGCTTGTGGTCGGTAACCCATCCAAACTGTTTATGAAATAAAAGGCGTACGTTCCGAATTCAGAGAATCAACAAACCAAATATTAATTAAAGATATGTGTACATACACATGCATTGGACAACCAATGTCCGTAACCGTAGTCTATTTTCGCAAAACAGTCGAAAAAGAAGCCAGAAGTGAAGAGGGTTAATCACAAAAACATACACACAGATTGCGACACAAGTTAGGATCAACGATCCTCCGCTGCGTCTCCTCCTTCCTTCCCGCGCCAAAACCATCCGCGCACAAGACCAGCCAGACCGGACCCAGACGACCGACTAGACCCTGCAGGAGCACCGTCGGTTAGTTTGTCCGACAGTGAGGGAAAATTTACGTGATTGAGGGCCAAATCGAAAAACACCGGCTTCACTGGGACTGGTTCGAAATTGGGTGGAAGATGAACAAACGGATCTGTATGCGTGTTTAATGAAGCCTCAACCGCTTTCACATCCAAAAACTGGTCCAGCTGGTCAATAAGAGCCTGACAGGGAATGACGAATGGAAAATGAGAGTATCGGTTTAGAATGACACGAGTGGTAGAAAATGTTGACAACAGTATAAGTTTGGAGGGTAGGTACGGCAATTTTCGAGTACATGCTCCGAAAAATACTTGGTAACAAGTAAGGAGATGGATTATATGAAGAATGCACGCGGCTAGAGTGCACGGTGCCCAGAGTTCGAGCCTGGAAAGGTAAATATCCAACTCCAAGATCAAATAAGATAAGAAGCTGAAAAAGGCACCTTACTTATCAAGCGTACAAATAAGAGTATAACTTGATAAGTTGCTAAGAATACGCCGCAATGACATCGCAACACTGAGTTTTGGGTGACTTCGTGATAGAAATCCGTGTCCGATTGTAAAGTGGCAAGAGTTTGTTTCAAATCCTCCCTGTTAGGTTTAAACGAACTGGCGGTATTCAAACCGCTTGAGAAAGCAAGTCTCATGCACTGGATAATAGCTTGCGTTCCTTTTAACTGTTAAACTACGATGATGGCAGCAATAAAAAGAACAAATTAATTACGAAATCAAGAAAGCTACTGGGAAAACCAAGAAGTTCACCTTTTGAGCTACCGGTTCTTCCGAAGTGGTTGGAGTTTTACAGGGATGGTCACCAGTTTCAGATAAGTGTAACATATATTCGGCTCGACAGGTCAAATCCTCCGCTTCGATTTGTGCATTAAGCACGGTCAGTGATCGAATCAGTTGTTCCGGAGTCGGTCCCGGTGTCGCTTCCGATTCGAGGTCGGTCCAAGAAGCGGTCGTCGGAGACAAGGCTTGAATGGCTTGTTCTGCGTGTCGTTTTGCTCGCATCAGAAGCGCAGAACATTCGGCTAACCGTTTTCCGTGGACGTAGGTGAATGCCAGATAATAACAACTGGACAATGTGGAAACGAGATTAACAATGTTCAATCAGTCAGCAAATTCAGTTTTGTATTAAGACAACTATACAGTCCGATCCGGTAAGATACAACTTATTAAAACCATGTTAGAATTGGCGAATTCTTACTTAGCAAGAATAAAAACGGCTGATTTTTTGTTCAAGTCATTCGAAAACTTGAGATCCACAAATAAGGGACAACCAACGCAATTCCCAGTTTAATCCGTTACTTTATCATACAATACCATTTTGGTCAGCTGTATACACAGTACAATTTCGTTTCTGTATGGTGCATAACAGAAGACCCATAAAAACATACTTTAGAAGCAGTTAGGAAACATTCATTTGTCCATTTTATCATTAGAAGTGTACTCGCCTGCTTTCATGACTTCTTGTGAAACAACATTCATGTAGATATTGCAACACATGTATACACTAATACCAACCTGTATGACAGCTCTGCTGAAACATCGAACGAGAATGTCCAATAGCTTCGTTTCATTTTGTATTCACGCAGAGATAAGGCTACATGCATTAGATCGTCAACGATTTTCGTTTGTTACCGGGGTACTGCGATCGGCTGAACCATATCTACTGTGGTCAATGTTACAGACGTCTTTCATAACAACTAGTTACATTTCCTAGCATGGTAATTAATTAATCAAGATTATGTCAACTACAGGTTGAGGTAGCAAGTGATACACACATGCACGTTGAAGTCAGATCAATACACCAAGCAGGATTCATGAACGTGAGTAGTGAGTAGCATTGTGCAGATGAGCAACAAATACTAGAAACATAAGTCATATTGGTAAAATGTAAGATTAGGTTAGCAAGACAGATACCATTGTCATTTGTATGGTACGAATAATTCAATCAATGCTTCAATAACAGCTCCTGTATGAAGAAAATAAAGGTCAAGTACATTTTTCTTAAAGCCGATCAAACCCTTAACAACATGTTCGCCAAAAGTACAAAATCACATTTATTTTTACTAGTCAGAATAACTGGTTGCATAGGCAGAACTGGTATACGAGGTGTGCTTCCGAACAAAAATGGGATCATCTTTGTTCAACTGATTTCACCGACTAGTGTGTGAAAAACTGAGTGGTCAAATACCCCAGTAACTTCAACGGGAAGTAACCACCCATGGTTTTGTCGTTCATTGTAACCCGGTCAAACCTTTGCAGCAGAGTGAGATATGAAAAAAAAACATTGCAATATATCTTGATTTCTGATGTTTTTGCGAACTCGAATGGGTTACTTTGGGGAAGTAGTATCGCAACATGGTTCTATAGAGATTGATTGTAAAAACGGTTGCTTGATCTATGAATAATAGAAATGGATCGAGCATACTAAAAAGGAAGTGCCCTTGAAGACGTGTTAAATATCACCAAGGCTAGTCTACAAAGGCACACGTGTATTAGGGGAATATTCCGGGGCCACAAATTCGCTTTGCTATAAACATAAATTATTGTGAAGCTCCAACGTGCATACCCATCTCGCAACAAAACCACGGGAAAACCCATATTCTAGACAATTTCACCATCGCCCACTGGGGCAGTTTTCGTGTTTAACCAGCAAACACCCACAAGTCTGTTGGGGGATAGGATAAACCTGACAGGAAAGATATGATTTCGCTGTCAAAATTCTGATAACTCAAGCCATGAATCAACGTGAGATTCAAATACATCTTTGCGCCCTCACAACGTCAATTATTTCTATGTATATAAACAAGTATTCCATGTAAATGAGGAAAGCGTCTGATAGCTAAGTACATTGCCCATTCCGAGTGTTAACTTTGTGTATGTTTTCATTAGTTCATTTACTTTGGAGTTCGAGTCCGAACAGAAGAGGTTTCTATTCACATTATTCGCGTTCGGTTACAACCATGTTATAATGTGATGCGATCGTTCTGCGAAACCAGATTAAAGATTTGTGCTCCGGTCAAAATGTATTCTAGTGGAAATCAGGGACGCATTCATAACCAGCATCAAGAGCTATCGATCCCATAATGTGTTCATTTTCAATAGTACATTGCTAGCTCGGAAAAAAGTCGTTTGTCCAGTGTTCGTCGTATTAATTTTTGATCCGATAAAGTTGTCCGATGCATTTATTGTCTCTGATTGAGTGTACGGCGTTGTTGGTTACGCTTGATTGCTCCACCCAACATGCACCGTCTTTTGGTCGTCTCTTCATAGAATTCATATGGATTGAAGATAACCCACAACTGATTGCAGCTGTCGCATTCCCACAAACCTTTCAGTCGGCTTCTTTGCAAAAAGAAGCACTAGACTTGAGTTTCGCTCTCATTAGAGCTCGTCAGTAGTGCATATCCTTGCCACTGCCGGGACTAGAACTCCGGCCACGCTGCCCATGAGGCAACCTTGTTGATGACTGCGCCACTGACCTCACATTAGGCACGACTGAATTATCATATGTGAACGCTTAACTATTTTTGCCTCTTTTCGAAAGCGGCCGACTGGAAATGCGACAGCTACGATTAATTGTGGATGATGTTCAATCTGTATGGAAAGCCAAAACCCCCTACTACTCATCAGTAAAGTTCATAGAATTATTGGTGAATGTGCCTAACTGTGGTGAAAATCTACTCGATTCACCGCTTATCCAAACCCCGACACAACAAAAGATCCAACATGGGACTACATCAGGATTGGACAAACGATCTCAATGTTAGAACTTCCGTTATTTGCTAATTTCTTTGTTCTGTATTGCACCAATTAACGTACACTTTGTGACTTTGTGTGCCAATACGATCAGTCAGTGAGAGATTGTGATTTCTTTCATACTGTTGTACATCCATAAATTTGGCTCCTTGTATCATGAATAAGAACTGCTTACTACAACCAGTACGAAGTCTTCTTATTACTTGCGTAGGAGGTTTCAATCCGAATGCGATCTATAGGGCTATTCGAAGTTCCTAATTCCGAGTATTACACTAACGTTGATTGACTTGAATTTCTGCGTGCTGCCTACTGGGTCCAACAATCATCCGTTTCAGTTACCAGTAAAGCAGTATAAAAAAAACTATTTGACATTCAGTGGGGACAAAACGACGCTTCGTCTATCGCAAGGAAATTAGCGATCACAAACCACTGCATTATTGCTGTCAATGTTTATGGTCTTGACAAATGCTTACAAATCCCCAAACATGTCAAAACCTTAGTTACCAGCCGTGCTGAAAAACCACTGATCGTCAATCTTTGCTTGCCGTGGGTTCAACTGTGATTATCACTCATGGTCCAGCCCGATTTGTACTTTTAACAGTTTTCTTCACTTATTGTTGATTTTGTTTTCACGTTACCCAGCCAGCACAATTAAGAAAAGCCAGGACTAATTTGTCTCGACTTACTCTCTTAAACCCCCTGGTAAACTCTTGGCTTATCCTCGCAGCCAAAACTGAGCGCGCGGTGCAATCGTGTGCCTTGCTCCAAATCCCCGGACAACCGCTCTAGTCTGGTCAAGTTCGTTGTGAACAAACAACTACATTATGAAGATGAAAATTAGACGTCAAACTCTATAACAGTGTAATGCAAAATGGTGGGAGACGTCATATGTACAGACACATGTATTTACAGGACGTATGAGAAGGAGGGAAGCAACAGAATACAGAAACGCATTCCTGTGTGCGACATTGACAGATGATCACGTCCGTCGTCGTGTTTTTGTTTTCTGATCACACGACCGCCCAAACGATCGCGTGTCGTTAAACCAGTTTTGACCAAAACTGTCCAAGGCATCAATGTGGCATTATGGACTATGGACTCCTTAAAACTGTAGGTAAACATTTCGAAGCCTCTGAAAACCAACATTACATTGGGTCCCTTCATTCTGAGATCATGTTGATAAACAGTGATGTACCACATAGGAGAATTAATTCTAAAATGTTAACCAGTCATATAGAAAAAGAATTTTGAAAAAACAATTGTTCCAACATCCTTTAAAGAAACCGGTGTATTGTTGCATGCAATTCCGAAATATATGACAATTATTAACACCATGATTAGAAGGCTACCGCGCTGGAAACCAAAAGGCACACTGAAGATACAAATTTGGGATGCCACCAACAGAGCCCAGTGATAGGCCAAGGACTTGTCAAACGTTCTTGAAAGATCACGTGACTATAGTAAGACGCTCACGACCAACAAGAGTAAGCGAGATGGATTCATGCCGTAATTTGTATCATATGACGAATTTATTCAAACGGTTCAGAGGGACTCAAAATGTTCCACAGTTAACACCCGTCTACTATGAGGGATTAACAAGTGCATCAACCATTCTTTGTGTTCCAACTATTTTGTTCAAACCTCTAGAAGTAACTAACTGCTTCAAACACAAAACTATCAAAAAGTAGCCAGAAAATTATGATCACTAAAAGGGTGCGCACTATTTCAAAAATCAAACACATTCGAACATTACACATGGGAAAACGGCGATGTGTAGATGGATCGATAGGTTGAACGCAAATGAACGCGGACTACTTCGTCTCAGACGGAAACAATGAATAATTGAGAGTCATCTCTAATTCGGTCAATTCAACGGAAGAAGCGCTTAGTGACCACAGAAAAGAAGTACTTTAATTCTTATGCAAATAAGAGCCGGATATTCGGAAGTTCACTAAACAAGCTCAAAATTCAAGGTCTACTGGTAGGACTTTCCTGACAGGTTCATCTCTGCAAACAAGTAACAATGAAATAGGACGGCATTCAATTTAAGATAACCGCAAAGCTCTTCGAAAATAGAATCTATGATTGTGATGAACCCGCAAAATAAATGAATAGAATATCTCCGGTTGGATGGAAAGATTAGTTTTCATTCATGATAAACACATTCAGTATTGTGTTAAGCATGTATAAACGCACTTCTTACAGACAATTCAGTGCGCACACAAAACCTTACCAACGAGGATGAATTCATCCTAGACAGACTTGAAGCACGAATACAGTAATACTATAGCTTTCAACAAAGTGAGTTGTGCTTCGGAAGGAAGGGCAGTGATAGACAAGTAGGAACTTATTTCGAAGAAAAAGTGAATGAATTCTGGATGATGTGCAAAATACTGTTTCTTATGATAACATAGTAAATCGATTTGTACTGATACTTGACACACTGAGTGTGCAAGGGACATAATTTGCCATCAAAACAATGACCAATTGCACACACCGTAGCCTGATAAAATGTGGCTCCATCCTTCTAAAACCCATGCGCTAAGTTGTGGTCCCGATCTCAACCCGACTGAAGATCATTGGGGCATACTCGTTCGCATGTATACACTGTCTACAGCTCAGTGTGCCTCAAGGAGAGAATGTGACAACCTGAGTCCAACACACTATGATCCGATTGTGAGAAACATATTGTGACGGCGCGTTAAGGTACCCTAACGAAACGGGCGAAACACGTCCTACTACATGCTTCGGGCAGGCCACATGTTGGAGTAGACTATCTGTAACGCCAAATGTATCGGTCGTGCGCAACAGGCCGTGGCCGATAAGTAAAAGCAGCTTAATAGTTCTTAAATTTCATAGTTCCGAGCGCTGCAGTTAACTTGATCGGTACATCTATCTAAGCCTTAAACTTTGATCAATACTATTTTGTTTGAACACTTCTCATCTTTTCAGTTAAGGTAGTGAAGAATTAAACGCACACTTGCAATCCGACTAAAAACGATCAGTCATTTGTGGTTTGAATGGATGCTAGCGATCATCAGGAGACGGAACAAATGAGGAAGGTACTGTAGTACTGTTGCGGTCAATCTTGTGATTATCGTCATACATCTAGCGACATGCGATGGCAAAGGTTACTGTGAAAAATGGAGTAATAAGGTGACTTACATTAATATATATGCGTATAGTCCTACGTTCTTCCCATATTTAATATATATATATATATCATTAAAAAAACTACGTGAAGTGGCGAACGTACCACAAAATGAGAAAATAGGAATTGAGTAGGGTGAGCAGCAAGGATAAAAACGTTACAACAGTGCATACAAACAGAGTTGGAACACGCGCGCCACTGACCTTCAGTTTTTGTCATATCAGGCAGTGACTTCAAGCAAAAGTGTTTACTGTCTTTTGGAGCCTATCCAGGAACACTTTATTGGTGCGGGCTTCAGTGTCAGTGTCTCCATGCCCCGAAACCAAATTATACGCTGGTCGTCAGATTGTCACTTTCAGCCCAACCCATGAATACGATAGGTGAGTACTCGTTAGTTGAGCCCTAGCATTGATGTCAAAGTTACCGGCCAACAAATCTATACCACACAAGGACTACCAGCCTATCACCTATAACCGAAAAACGTAAAAAATATCTGAAGTTGCAACGTGTGTCCAAGCTATAAGCATCGGCAACATAAGCTTACCAGTTCCGAAAACACGCTCACAAACCATGCAACTGTTTAGACAATGCTTTTACCACGCATGCGTAATGCTATTAAGATCAATTTTACGGACGATGCAAATCAGCTGAGTTCAATAAACAAATATTTGCTCAATGAAAGTGAGTAGGGTTAGCTGAAGTGTGACAACAAACTAGAAAGCTTGTTTTAGAGCATAATGAGAGTGGCAGAGAAGAAATCGACAGCTGGCCTGGCCGACAATGATACCATGGATTGAGGATTGTTGTGTATGAGGAAAACAATGGCAGACTAATCCTGAACGTTATTCGACAATGGCCGTCAGTGCTTAAAGAAAAAAACGAAACTACTCAACTTGTGGGTTTGTCTCATGCTGTGCTCTGGAAAATAGAAGGTGGAAAAACATAATACACAATAACTTACCGAAAGCTGCGGTAGCAGAGCATCTTTGCTTGCAATAATTCTTTCAAGCCCATACACTCTTGAATAATGCCTTGTAAGCCCATAACCTCCTGTAGATTTTGCACCAAAGTATCATAAAGACGAGACAATTCTTGTGGTTTCGGATACGTGCTCGTCCCAAGCCCGTTCTTTACATGGCCACTGGTCTCCAGCCCAGGAACCGAAAGAGCCTGGCTGATATGTAACAAAGTTCGTTCGACCGTTTTGGAAAGTTTCAAATACTGTAGATAGTTGTATAAGACTTGAAGACGAGATACCTGTTTCAGGGAGGAGGATAAATGATGAAATAAAAAACTTGACAAACACTGAATTGCAAGGAAGATTTGTAAAAAACAGAAAAGAAGAGATAGTTGGGGCTTGGCTATCAATGTTGAGAACTCAAACGCATGCTTTCGAAAACGAGCAGAAATTCGGCACAGAGAATGAAAAATTCAAAATCAAAACAAAAACAATCCTCCGCAT
Source organism: Paragonimus skrjabini miyazakii (assembly GCA_014338405.1). NCBI lineage: Eukaryota > Metazoa > Platyhelminthes > Trematoda > Plagiorchiida > Troglotrematidae > Paragonimus > Paragonimus skrjabini miyazakii. The sequence continues at coordinate 53,208 of JTDE01003904.1, forward strand.
ATCTAGGTCGTCTCAAATATGACGTAAAAAAGGCGTGAGAGAGTTGATTTGTAAGACGACATTCCATAGAGTTGCCTTGGGGGTCTCTTGAAGATGCTAGCGACCAATCAGGTCAATGCAAGTCTAAAAAAACAGTGAAAATCCTACATTCTGGTTTCTTTCATTGTGGTGCACAAATGGTTCTGAAACCATAGAGTGCTTCAAAAGATGTGTGCAATGAACGAATTCCGAATAGCAAAAACAGTAGTTAGGTTAAATTTCCCGTTAAGACGGGATCGCGTATCGAATACCGTCAAGGAGTAAATGCAAATGAGGTGATCGAACGGAACAGACAGAGTGATGAAATGATGGCTTTCATTCATGATGCAAACGCTTACCTTATCCGCTGAGGTTGACGCTGCAACCGCTGCAGCAACTTTCTTGTCACCACTGGCAGCAGCTGAACTATCAGTGGATAGAAGAGTGCGCAACTCATCGCGAACAGTGCTAATGGCCTCCACACACGATTTCAGTACAGAATCGTAGAGCGAGAGCTTCGTTGTGGGGTTATCAGTTTTCAGTAATTCCTGCTCGGATTCCTGAAGGGAAACATTTCGTGAAAGTTACTGAGAGATGGAAGTGGGAAAAATATATGGGTCGACTGTGATAGCATCTTTCGTATTCAGATATTTTTCAACTAAGTCATTCCGAAGGGAAGCACTAGGCGAGAAGTTCGCTCTCTGAAGGGTTCATCAACGAGACACGGTCTCGTCCGCACCAGAAATTTGACTCCGTTCCCGGTGACTGTATGCCGAAAGTGTTAACCGCCATACCAACAGACATGAATGAATCATAATACCTAAACAACCAGCCACTAGTTCACGTGACCGGTGCTCAGGCCGCACCCAACATTTCGGTAGAGGATTGTAATTGAGTGTTTGAATAATGCCGATCATGCAGTTATAAAAAACAAGGTTGACATGTTGCCTCACGGAAATAAGGGCTGGGGTAGGAATTCTGGTGAAGACGATAGTATGCATTATTGAAGAACTCCTCCAATAGGAGTAAATTCGAATATAGTGCTTCTTAGCGAAATGAGCAAGTAAAATAATTTCGTTGAATTCAGGAACTACTGGGAAATGAGTGATTGTTCAATCTACGGTAGTCAACATTTCCAAACTTCAATCGATGGACAAGGAGTAGCAGGGCGGTTGTTCAAATGTATTGCAGGATTAAACAGAACAATAGGAAACACAGCGGCCTTGCTTGTCGGCTGTTTAAGTCAAACGACAGTGAAAAATAATAGTAGTACGCACGAAACAAGAACAAAGTAAACTTTTACCTGCAACAAAGAACATTCATCCAGGTCCCATACGGAGAACAAAAGATAAACGGACTGATAAAACTAGATCCAGTGTACTGACGAAGCTGCCACAACATAATGGCTGGTGAAATCGCTCAGTAACAAAGTTAACCCGATTAATCAACTTTCAGAAGATTTAATTGTGACTCTTCGTAGAGGCGACTGACAGTTTTCACGCGGGTAAACTGATGACAACAACTCAAGTAATTCTAAATAAAAATGATAAGTTGAAAAATACAACGGAAGACGATAGGAACAGCACCTGCTAAAGGAATTGCCAGAACTACACAGAAGACACTAGTTACGTTCACATGTAGGAGACCTATGTCCTGTTCACTATGATGATACGGATTAAGTGAGATTCTGTTTCACACCGAGATGTTACAATAAATCAGCAGACAATCTAAGCATTCGATATAACATCGTTTATTAGAGAATTTATAAAACGAGCTCGCTAGTTCATGACAGCTGACACATTTAAACTAAAAATGCAAAGACTAAGGTACAATTCGTGAGCCGGAAAGCCGGATAGACAACTACTAATGGATGGTGAAACTCGAGTTTAACTTATCAGTTGGAATGGGTAGAAGAATACGGAATGTGTACAGAATCTGTTACCATCCACAGTTGCACGACGTCTGTCAGGGTAGTTGTAAACTTCTTCATTTAGACAGAACAAAACGAATCACGGAAAGGTTATGTAGATCAAACTGGTTCGGAATAAAACAAATTAATAGTCAACAAATTACCATCAAGTGGAATTAGTATTCGGAAATCAACCGTTAGAAATTCGCATCTTACAAAGCAGTAGTGTAATCAAGTAAACCGAGTGGAGTAGAAGCAAACAAATCAAGAGCATCATGTTGATTAGGAAGACATCGTGAGGGGAATACACTTAACACTAGGTACGTTCAAGCCCTTGAAGGTGGAAGGGTGGCGTAGTGGAGTGTTGGCGTCTCGTTTGACGGTTGAGTGTTCGAGTCACTGAGTTGATGTTTTGTCTCTACATTACCCGTAAAACATGCAGCAGTCAAAAATTCTTCCTCACAGATTCTTCTACGAATCAACGATGTGTAAATCGGTTGCATCGAAACTAAAGGCCAATTTCACTTAGATCAAGAAGTCGTATTTACAGGTCCACGAATGAAGCGGATATGGAACGAGGCCGATAAAAGCTGATCGTATATAGCGTTCATCACTGGTGTTTACGTTCAATCGTACGTGTTGAATGACACCAGTAGGCAAGCAATCAGGGGATTAGAAGTCGAGTTTCTGGCTGCTAGGATCGATCAAGAATCATTCGCATGAAACTTAAAAATGCATAGATTTAAATGGTTCCGGAAGAGTTGGTTTCCCAGAAAATGATTAATTTTTCGAGGTTTGTTCGAAATTTTTTTACCCTTTGGTGCCATAACATGCAGAAGCTCAATTTCGGCACGTGTTTCTTTCTTGTTCTCTGATTGGTTTATGCCACTGTTACTGTATTAATTTAGATAGGATTATTTAAGGCCGAATAACGTCTACATATGTACCCAAACGCCTTTCTGTTATTTCACGCTTAGTTTGAGAATAAATACATTCTCACATGGAAGTCAAGGTTTTTTGTGTTCTTCTGATGTTTTGCCCGTCGCTGCGTACGTGTTCATGATTCGTATGTCGTATATCCGTGCGCTGGCCACTTCTAGTTCTTGTTGACTGCACAAGCCATGCATTATGAAAGTCAACGCATCGGCTACCACGCCGTGCATCGTTGGACGAACCCCCCAACTCATTTGCGCGCGTTATGGGGTAGTTAATTGATGAGTTAGCAAAGAAACAATGAAAACAGACATCAGCAAGTTAAGAACGGTAGGTTTAGCCCGCCTGTTGAGTTCGCATTCCGTTTACCCACCCAAAATTTGGTTAAAAGCACTATTAGAATGTGATAGATAACAGAGTTCGGCGGCGCAAATGTTGTCGCTGTCCGAATGAGTTGCCCATAAGGTACTGATAACCGAGGAAGTAGGGCAATAAAAACCGCAAACCACTCGTTCGAAACATAAGGGGACCTTGGCGTTACCTACTTGAGGTTAAAGGTGGAATTTTCAAGGACTAAGTTCTACCCCCTTTATTTCTACTGTTTTTAATCAGTGGCTTCATTGATGAATAGAGACCAATAACTTTGACGCAAAATGACCTAGAATGAAAAATTATCAAAAAAAGATAAAAACAAGGACGAGCAAAAACATCTGAGATGCAATCGACGCTGGCACACAGCCATATCGGATAGTGTTTCTAACTGACTCGGGCGATCACGAAAACCACACAACTGGGCATTTTAGTCAGCGGAGCAGTTAAGATTATGCTGTCACCATACCACTGCTTGATCACCAGGAGTTTTTACCAAAATTTAAGTTATCTCAGTATATACCGTCTATTGTGGTTAACGCTTAGATGATATTCGGAGTGGGTCATCCTGTCCGATTAGCTGATCGATAAACCACGTATCTCAATTATTCCCGAATATGCGGTGGCTAACTGCCAAGTTGTTAAAGCAATCATCCCACTTAATGTAAGTTAATAGATGAAAACAGCGACCTTGAAATTTACATCACGGACAGTTCGTTTCCTTGCAACATCACAGATGACGCAATTAACTTAGGTAATGCTGATGATGACAAGATGAGGATGAGTGGTGAGGTGACACTAGACAAACGTACTATGTTCTTTGCCCGTGCGTAGTGCAAATGCTTCGGTTTTAGCAACCCCACTGTCGAACAACTAGGCTGATATAGCCAATTAGAACCACGAAGAGGAACGTAAAACCGGCTTCGCTCTGGTCAAAATGAATCAAAGATGCCGGTACTGTATCGACATATTCCTTAGCATAAAGTAGGATGCATCGTTCCGGAAGAGTCTTACACAATAACGTTCACAATCGACCAGTTAAGTTCATGCAGCTTGAATTCCGTCTGTACAATTGGATTTGTTAGAATTAAAAGTGAACAGTAACACAGAACAAACCTACCTGGATAAGTACGCCTCACCATGAACCGGAATACGAATGCATGACGGTAAGATTTATAATTAACCCTGTTGTCACTAAGTTAGTGTCTTGTCCAAAAAGGTAATGGACATGTGGCAACGCTCACTGAAAAATATTACGCCACGGTAATCATAAAGCCCTCTTAATATGAATCACCGACAGACGTGCCATACATGCACATGAGTTCACAAACCTTGACAGTTAGAATGGCCATTTTGGCTTTTTCCAGCTTTACGGGGATCGTAAGTCCGAGCCATTCAACCTCGGTCACCTGACCGACCTGACTCGCCCGCGCTTGACTAAGCAACTGATCCAGTTGCAATTCGGCCACACTGCCCAACTCCTCGGCGGTGGCTTGAGCGGCACGCATACGCTGCAGATCCGTGGCGGCTGATTTATCACCGATATTGTAAGCGCAATAGTGAATCTGTGGTAGAATGTCTTCCACACGTGCGTTGTAAATACCGCGACCATCCTCCTCAACCGTGTGCACAAGACCGGTGTAGATTGTACGTGTGGATTCGAGAAATTCCTTGGCTTTGGGCCAGTCCTTTACGGAAACGAGAAAACAGCAAGGCATCAGAGAACAGTAAAGTAACGATGAAGTCTTGGAAGATAAATGTACCGGATATCTAGCCGAAGTGAAATGACGAAAAGAATGAAATCAACACTAACGATACTCCTGGGCTAAGTGGCAAACTTAAATTCAACTTGAAGAGGATGACGCAACTGTATGTACATTAATCTGAACAAATGTGTAGCAAGCTAAAATCCAGTGGAAGTCACCAAAAAGTTATCAATAATTCTTCGACTACGTTAAACTTATTAACAGCGCAGTCAATGTACATCTGTTGGCTAATACAGACCGTTGAGTTAATCCCACCTAAGAGCTTCATGTAGCCTAGAAAACTCCGGCCAATCACTTTAAACCGGTCAAACAACGGATGTTGGTCACTGATGGACTGATAGATACTGGATTAGGCAATCGCACTCTTTATTCGTGCAATCTTCATGGTCAAAGATGTTAAGATCAGAGACTTCAGTTGCAACCAAGCAGGTAACAAAAACCAGACATGGGGAAATCACAGCGGGGGTGTAATAGAATGTGCGAAAGTGTTACAGGCGTCTGTCATGAGATACGCGCTCGTTGATGCAAAAGCCTGATGAAAATTACCGAATATACAGAGGATATTTAAAAACATGTGTGTCTAAATAAACACAGTCTAAGTATGTTACATTGAAACTAACAAGAAAAATAATACCTGTAATTCAAATGACAAGATGCCGTGAATCCATTGAATATAGGCCTGTAACTCCAATTTTGACACCGCGTCTAGAGATGTCAGCTCACCAATCAGTTCAGATAATTGACTTCCGCGTAGAACAGCTTTGCGCAGACGCGAAATCATTTGAAATCGTTTTCTAGGTTCCGTATTCGATTCTGACTTCAGCTGCATCGCATAAGCCCAAGAGCGCTCGATTTCAAACACTTTGAGTACAATGAAACGCGGATCGGTGACCATATCGGGAGTTAACCTTTTCGGTACAACCTTAGATCGTGTACCCTATGATATATTGCTTTTTTCGTTCGGAGAGAAAAACAAGTTACCTGTTGAAAGTGTAGAGACTTGCGCATTCGCCTAAGCTTTCTGCTGATGTACTGATGATAACGTTGGTAATCCCCATGCCGGAGACCATGCTGCTGCTGGGCGGCTTTTATGATGGCCAGCACTGAGGAATGAAAACAAAACCGCAACTATTACGACTGTTAACTGTAACTAAGAGAACTAAAAATAATGCGAGCTCGAAAGGAGGCTATCGCTGATCGGTACAACAGAATATTATTGAAAAAAACGAAAACAAAGAATCTTGATTGAAACAGCCAAAGTTTCATTCTAAATAATCACAGCTGGGCTAACAGAAAGCACCTTTTTAAAATGTACAAGGCTGTGCTCATGGATCCGATGAATAAATCTTCGTGTGAACAATTAGCCTAACAGGCTCAACACTAACAAAACGCGATCCTGGAGGCCGTTTCTTACGACTTACGAAGTTTGAAGTATACGTAAATAATAACTTGTAAATAGTTGCCGAGGGTGAATAATTTTCAGTGCAATTACTTAGAAGGTCCTGAATGCTTACACACTCGAACGGTGTTACACAGTACATTATCAACTCTTACACAATCACATGCTCAATTCTCCTGATATAATTCGTCTTTTATAGCTTTCAAAGCAATGTGTCCACTCAAGATTTGCTATGGGAATTAATCGGATTTTGTTGAGCGACTGAATAGTGGCTCTGACAGGCAACTTTTTTCGCCATGCGTTTTCATTTAGATACCTCCTACCCAGATCAAAATGGACCAGTAGAATTATATCGGACCCCCTGCTACGTATTGCAAAAATTCCTCAAATTCTCTTATTTACAGACCTAACCCGTTCACCGACGTTCAATATTCATCAACCGCCTCATAATGCCAATTTGAATCGCGCGGATTGTAAACTCTACTTATATACGGAAGTCTGCGAATCTAACTTTCACCTACGTGTGTGGCTTGTCTATGCCGACTTAATCAGCTTGTTTCTCCTACGGCTAAGACACAAATCTACTAACCTGCTAACGACTACCGGCTTAGGTCTGTCTGCGTAATGTCAACCCTAGAAGTGAATGGGATGCATGCGATATTTCACTCAACCACCGATTACTTATTGATTCGCTCACTACTTTTAATCGACTGCAGACAGATTTTCTGAATGGCCTTTCAGTTGTCATGTTAGATGGTTAACATTGTTCTCGTTGGCTATTCCTCAGCCCGTTGTATTCTGTTCCAGCTTTGATGTTGGTTCATCTGAACTTTACCGTTATTTGTTAAAAGCACGAACACACATTTGACGTTTGTACTTTGTACTTACTGATCATCTGTAACACAGTAACGCAGAATTTTTGGATATCTTGGTTGCTCTTCAATATACGGAATCCACTACGCGTAACTCACGGTCCGTCAGATGTGAAAGATACAGGCAAACAGCCCTAACATAAACGTCATGGTTCGCCTTATTGGTTGTTGAAAGGAATTCGAGGTGAGTATCGGCTTCGACAAACAAGATGGACAGAGACCAACCTCCCAAAAAAGTCCTAGCCAACTTGTTAGAACGAGTATATAACGCATTTAAGTGTCGTACGAACAGCAACCATTAAATGTCTCTCAGCTTAATACAGTGATAACAAACAAGTCGCAACATAAGCAAGCTCTCACCAACCTGAAGAACATCGGTTTCAACGATACCATGATGAGTTTTGACAGGTTAAAACGACAGACGCAAAAATCTAGGTTGTGTGGTGCTATTATATATGGTCGCCTTAGAAAACTAGTACATTTTTGATGAATACTGAGTTACTGAAAACTAAAACATCAGTGTCACTTTATAGTGTGCTCGTTACCCGGTTATCACAGAAAACGTCATGCACAACTAAAAATTCCAAAAGCACATTCAAAACAACAATTTTGCCAGTAAACCTGAAACCCTGAACCAAGCACAAAAAGCAAAACAGATAAAGAAATAAACAGACCACAAGGAACTGAGGCAAACATCGACCGATATTGTGAAAGATTCAGACAACAAAAGTACCCAAAGTTAATAGACTACAGTTTATATGAGACCCACTTAAGATATCCACTTGACGTATTCGCTCTTTTGATGTCGAAAAGAACATGGACCTTGACGTGGTACGGCGGTCTGCGCATCTAGATGATCTTCTGGGCTAAACTGGGTAGTGTGACAACCAGATCGGAAGTAACTAACACCGGGGAAGTGAATACGTAGAGGTCTGACAGACCAAAGTCACCTCGTCCTCCAGGTTGGGGGGATGGAAGAAGGGTGGCTTCCGTTTCCGGCGGAAACAGCAGTTTCGTACACCGCCACCCAACATGCCGCTTTACGGCACAGACATTTGAATTAAAAGCTCCAGCAGAGAAACCTAACGGTTCGCTTGTCAAGGTCCGGAAGTCGAGGCAATATGGGAGCCCACAGACAACCCTGAATATATACAACCCTAACAATTCCACGCAGCATCGACCGAGAGGTTCTACTTGCGGTAAGCACCACAGAGGGTAAACGAAAAAAACACACTACTGATGTCAATTCAACCGTCCTAAGAAATATAGATCTCAGGCTACTCCCAACCTCAATTTCTGATGATCACTTTGCAGGTTCCATATCGGATAGAGCTAATCATAGTAACACTGTGTCGGTAAGTCCCATTTCTTACGACCCAACACCAGACCTCCCTCGCCCCTTGCTTAGACTTAGAATGCAAGTTAACATAGGTGTTTCCAACGTTCGAGCCGTTGAACAGACAGGACAATAGACCGCTTTCACATGAACGTAAGACTCGTTGAATGACGATATCTGTTGTGTTTCGGAAACTAGAATCCAGGATAGTAGTCAACGTATGGAGATAACAACATTCGCACTGTCCACCTGATACTGGTTATACACTTCGGGTGACTCCATGGTCGTCCTCATTGGTCAAGCTCAAGTAGGTACAGTCCTCAGTACGACGGCCGCAGCCACATTGATAGATTGGATTCCTGTTGGCAGTGGGTTTTGTGTTATCCGCCTGGCAGGTTCTGTTAAGGTCAGCTCTAGACACAAAACTTTCAGAAACCATTTCATTGTCTGGTTATGCTCCAACTGACTGTAGTGACATGGACGTCAAGGACGCATTTTACTCGGATCTGGCCACTCTCCCTCAGTCGACACGTGGATCTGATGTAGTCATTCTGGTTGGAGATAGGAACGCTCAGTTCGGCCGCCTTGGTGAGGCCCAGTCTGGTTTAGGTAGCAGGTTTGGGATAGCATCACGTGGCTCGAATAACGGCGGGCAGCTGTTGCAACTGTGCACTGAGCATAAGCTATTTTTAGCCAGCATCATCATCATAGCAGCCATGAGCCTGACCAAAAGGTACTGTGGCTCGAGCCGCCGTTCACCTCAACAGTGACGTGGAATATCCTAGAAGAAAACGTTACTAAGAAGATTGAAAATTATTGAGAGAAGACTAAGAAGAAGTGGAAATGGTATGGATACAGGTATGCCATTGACTGCGACACACCGACAGCACCAGTTTTAAACATCGTGCGCGTCATTGCTATACTTGGCGCCCTCCTCCAAATCAGACCCGGTCTCAAGTAGACCACATAGTTGTTATATACAGGTGGCGGAGCTTCATTCAAGACTGTCGTTATTATTGAAGCACATACTTCGACTCGGACCATGCGTTGGTACGTTATCGTTTCGTTCTTACTTTTGCTGGACAACGACCCAACCAACAACAATGATTGGCTGTTGAGAAGCTAGCTATACTCTCGGTAAAACGTAAGTACCAAACCAGCTTAGGAAGCTGTTTTAGTAGTTCCCACTCCGAAGATCCTAATAGCTGTTGGGCCGAGATCTCACAGGCAATTTATAAAGCAGGTACTGTAGTATGTGGCGCAGGGGTTCGTGGGTTGAAAAAACATTGGATCTCGGAGGAATCCCTGGAATTGTTAGAAGCCGGACGGAAGATCCCTCCAAGTAGTTCACATAAGTTTAGGAGAGACGTCCCTTGGAAACTGAAACGTAGTCTAAAGGCTGATCGTGAGGTTTGGCTAGTGGTAAAAGTTAAGGAAATGGAAACCGCCTTTCCTTCAGCGACCACTGGTAAACTATTCAAGCCTATCTGTGCTACTGGTCCCAGGCGATCGTCTGTCAGCGACGTTATCAGCGAGGCAGATGGCACACCCATCACTAATAAGTCCATGATGTTAGAACACTGGGCGGAACACTTGGATGGTCAATTTAGCTGGTCTCCTGCTTCTACCGTGTTGCCATCACAAACTTGTGATATAACACCCTGGTCGGTGGAATTGGAACCACCCACTGAGACTGAGGTTCGCAATTACGTTTCGGCTCTCAATCGTAATAAGGCTGCTGGTTCAGATGATCTCGTGCCGGCACTTTTAAAGAAGGTGGAGAGATGTTAGCTGAGGCCTTGACTCAGCTGTTTCAACTTGTGTGGATGATGGAGACCATCCCTTCGTGCTGGGGTCACTCGATAATAGTTCCCATACTCAGGAAAGGAATCCGCAGCTCTTAAGAAAATCATAGGAGAGTTAGCTTGACCCCAGTCATTACTAGGGTTCTGGCATCCCTTATACATCGTCGGCTCACTGCAGCTCGGGAGGCAAAAATTGAAGAACAGGCAGGGTTTCACCCTGGGCGGGGTTGTACAGGTAACATTTTTACTTTTCGTCAAATTCTGGAGCAGCGCCACTTGTACTGCCGGCCAACAATTGCCGTATTTATTGACTATAAAGGTGCGTTCGATTCGGTGAATCGATCTACACTTTTAGAATTGCTTAAACGCATGGGTGAATCGACTAAGTATGTGAACATACTGTCGGCACTTTACT
>JTDE01003905.1:0-32416 GCA_014338405.1 Paragonimus skrjabini miyazakii
CTCGGGGATCGCGTATTATCTCAACAAAGGGAACTAGACACATGTCCTTCATTACCTGATCATCTTTGTCATCTTAACTTTGAAATAAACATGAAATAAAGGACTACCATGTTTCTCTGATGAAATAATTTCATTCTACAAGGTGGCAGGGGTAGTAATGGAGGAAACACCAAAAGTGTTGATCGCAAGCCGTGGACGTTCCCGGCGTATTCGATTATATATGGTGGTACGACAATACAACCTTCGCCCGGAACTCATGGTGTATCAAAAGTTTATTAACCAGATAGCTTTAGGGAGTATAAAGATCGAAAAATCAAACGCCTGGGTGAAAATTAGTCTTCAAGTCATTCTTTAGCATGTTTTTACTGAATAATAAAAGTAGGTTATATCGCGCATACATTCGAAGTGAGAGGACTTATTGTTACCTAAGACTATCCTCATCACAAAAACAATAATGTAAAAAGCCACCAAACCGGAGGCACGCGACAATTAACTGGCCCAGAGCTATCGAACTAGCCTGGATGAACAATATTTACACTGAAATTACAACCACTTATTCCGTAGTCAGATATATTATTGCAGTGAAAAATGCCATTCTTAGGTTACTCATGATCATTATTCAACTACAAAATTAGTCCCAAGATAATGTGCCATTCAACGAAATTTCTCATTTTTTGTTGGTCAATGGAGTAGAAAAGACAGGCCAACGCCTGGCCTACTGCTGGCCAACCTGACCGCGTCAGCCACGTGTTCACTGGGGTAGGTCATGTGTTATCAAACATTCGCGATTGACTTGTCGAGTTCCTAACGCTAGGTGCCACAGGCGTGGTAAAATCGGGTACATTCAATCCGTTTGCCACAGTTCAAAGTCTTCTTTTAAACATTCCAGTTGTGACGATGATAACTTGAATTCTGACCCTTAATCCATTGCTCTTACCGTTGTTTCTACTAATTCTTCCGAGTCTATACACCATATAACGCAACTGTTTACTGTCAGCGGTGGTCCTCAATATTTATTCATTGTTGACACTGGTAGTATTGCATCTTTTATTTCTGTCGCTTGCGTGAAGCGGCTGGAACCTACTGTTATCTTGAAACCTGTTAATATGTCTGTTAAGGGTATTACTGGACATACTTCACCTATTCTTGGCCAATGTGAACTTTCCCTCACAGATGTGCACTCCGTAACTTATCCGCGTTCATCTTTTTTATTAATTCAGGCACGTTTATTATCGGTCTTAAGTGTATGAAGATTTTGAAGCTATCCCTTGCGTTGCCTGTAGAATCTTCTAAGACTGAAAATTCCGTTTCTGAGTTTGTTTCAGATTTGAAGTCAATTACTGAAGGAGTATCTTCAAGCGAGCCGTTGCAGACAAGAACTGTTGAACGTGTGAACAAGAAGCAACGTTACCACTACTTTCAGGACGTTCATTGCGACGGATGTGGTGATTGTCAGTAAATCTATTTTTCATTACTGTTGCTTTATTACATTGTTGGCAATAGGCTGCACAATTGTGCTCGAGAGATAAAATACCTACTTGGCTTAGTTCGGTTGTTATCACTACTGTATCGAAGCTAGCTCCGTGGTTAAACTAGGTCAATTGCTCCACTTCTATATTTCTGGAACCATCACATTATCGCTTAGCATTGGTTGAGAACTACTGTAATTATCGTGTGCTATACGTTCGATTTCCCTTGGTTACTTGCATTCTTACTTTGTGTCTGGTATTCGTTGCGTATTCCTGGTGGACATAATTTAAAGCACGTACGCACAGGAGTGTTATTCACGGTCTTTAATCACTCTGGTCATGTGCCAACTACAGGTACCTGTTATACTCAGGAAACAACTGTGATGAAAAGCTCCTGATGTGTGTCGTGTAAGCATTGCGGTGTTTCTGGTCGTTTGTTACCTCTGGGACTGAACTACCCATGATCTCATCGAGAGGTAAGTGATATGAATGCACATAACAAGAATCTGTTATCTGGTTCGCACCGGACAGAAGCAATATGACCAGTTGCCTTTCTCGTACAAAACCACGGACGGATTTACACGGCTGCAATGGTCACCAAAATGAGTACTTATGGTCCGAATAGGGACCGATACAAAAGCAGAACGCAAATGAGTGTTTGTTTCCCTGATGGTATGACTTTGCACAGTGCTTCCTCGGCCGTGTCGCAAAAATTCCAGGGCGTCAACGTCTTCCTCTCGGATGCTTAGTTACCCGTCTTGCACCACCTGGTTACCAGTTGGTTTTCCATATAACCTCCACATAACCTCCGGGGTGTACGGAGTGGGTGGTTTTGATTTTCATTGTGCTCTGTCATAAATGGTACATGCCAGAGCCAAATACAACCGAAGTAGTGATCACTTCCATCAACTGATGAAATGATCGTATTGCTAAGTTGTTTTCAAAAAGCTGGACGTTTTTGCACAAAATCCCGTCGACATTTTAAATGTCCACAGTTCATGGTCATACTTTGTAATTCAGTTTTGTAAGCTTTGTTTTGGCAGATTCATCTGCGTCTTTGTTTGAAAGCATCGTCCACCTTTTTCGAATTTGACCAGCAACAACAATGAATGGGAATTTCCGCGCACCACCTCTGTCTTCCCACTTTCGCTTGATATCTAGCTGATGAAATAACTGAACAGTGAACATTTTTCGGCTCCGCGTATCTGCCGACCTGCCAACGTTGGAAGCTTTACCATCTCACGCCGCGTGTGGAACTATTTATCCAACGTCTTCCGAACCTATCCCTTGGCGCTGTCCTTCTTTTGTGTGCGGTAACTTTTCTGACTCAACCCACCTCGATTTGTCAGCGAGTCGTTCTATTTTTGTTGATCTATCGTTTCATTTGCACGCACACCTTCCGCATCTACCCATTGGCGTCACAGTTTTTCTTCGGTGTTTCCATATTTTTGGTTGTTTCTGCCACTTGGTTTTTAAGGCCACCGCAAACTTATGGGAAAATCCATTCTGTTGGATCATATTGAATAACTGGAGGTTAGATTGACAATTGACTGTTAAGGTGAATTTCACAAAAGTTTACACCGCTTCAGAAACGGAGTAGTTGGTTCACGATTTGTTACACCGTTGGAAAAAACAAGTCAACATTTAGCTTGTGATCACAACTGGCGATTCCTCCCCCCCCTTTGTCTTACGCTGTCTTTTTTCGTTATTATTGGCCGCCTAAGTGGCCTTAGCTAATGACCTATCATTGTAAAAGTTGTCGATTGTCTGCTTCATATGCTTTACTATAATAATAATGGTACATCCCACGAAATCAGGTTATAGATCATGGGGAAATTAATGGGGCAGAAAATGACTTACTTAAAGCGTCGGTTGTGACTGAACCGACCACTGTAGTTGAAAACAGCCACTTTTACCGTAGAAATATTCTCAACCAACAAATAAGGCGCCCATAGGACTGTCGACTGTCTCCTGAGTGTCCTATTACAATCCCAAATGAAAGCATAACCAATTCGTCGCATAAACAGCGCACGACAAAGAAGACTGATGAACTATATTCCAAATGTTTATAACCGTCGTTGTGACCAAGAGCACATTGAAAATCATTACACTTACATTTTCCTTTATACCGGCGAGACCGAATAATTTGCGCCAGTCTGAATTTTTGACCTGGTGAAACACCGTGGTTTTCAGCGCTCTAACGTGATTTGTTTCTCTAACTTGCTTCAATGCAGCAGTAACGCTGCAAGAAATTTTTCTAGAGATTACGTTATGTTGGGTACATTTGGCAACAGCGTATAAGCATGAGTATGCGGTTGATCATGTCCAATGTTAACATGAAAGACACGGACGCTTTACGTGGACTGATTTTGGTGAACTACTGTGTCCACCTGAAGAATTTGCAGTGGCAAAAACTCCATAGGAAGCAGTAAACAAATTCAAACGGGAAGGTAAAGTCCGTGGAGATTCAACACGTGATGTTTACTTTGGTTGGGGTAGTGCCTTATACATGAACATGACCTAGTCTACCAACTATCAAAGCGCTTACAGACCGCGAGGAACGCTTTCACAAATGGACTATCAGACGGGTTGCTCAAACGGCTGCCATTCGTACCGGTATATCCCCCGCTTCAGCCAACATATTGGCCAGGGAACTTCATCATCTTTATCCATAAGTGCCCAGGTACTAGCGAACACTGAGGGGTACTGTTGTGATGCTAGTTCCAGGGTTCGAAAGCCCAAGGTTACCCCATCCTCGTGCTAACGCGTACCGGAAGTCGTACTGAGAGGTCCGTGAATCTGTAAACGAACTTTATTGATTTACTCATCGTTCGCAAGCAGACGCTGTAGAGTTGGACGTAAGAGAACCTTAGGCCCAACCGCGCGACCGCCGCCAGAAGGGATGCATGTCAACGGAAACTTTAGTTGACTTTCAGAATTCATACAAGCGTCAGATTGGTTGAGCGGCGTTTCCAGCAAAAATGGCTAGAACACTATCATAACTATTGTAGCCTACAGTAGTAGAGATAGCGCGGATTCGTTAAGCTGCCACGGGTATAACGGCGATATCTACGCCAACACACTAACTTTGATGTTAGCCGTTTGTAGTGAATTTACATTCACAGGGTATTATGAACAGGCACGGTGGTACTGGTAAGGCAACCCCCACGCCGCAGGGGTGTAAGATTTTGTGGACGTCGAGGGTGACTTCACTACAGTACTCCCCGCCATTCTGTTCGCCAATGTATAAATGGTGTTATACCCTGATTCCAGGTTAATGAGTTATCTTCAGAGGATATTGTCCGACCATCCGGATTGAGACACTGTCAAAATGCACGTTAATGGAATAAGCTTGTTCAAAAGCCCGCGTGTGCAGTTTCAGCTCAATCTGGTTGGCTTGACAACACCGCTGACCCCTCTTCCACTGTCGGAATATTCCACGTTCACTCAGAACCGGAGAATGTCCACTGCTTCTTTTAGGACATCAACCAAAATTTGCTGAAACTAGAATGATGTGCGTTTCATCGCTAACAAAGTGAGTAGATATAGAGTAGACAGTTGGATCTCCCGATCGCTCGCGCGCTCGCACACGCCTTTGCTCAGTATGTGTAGCATCACAGAGGTTATTTCTTTCATGAGATGTGCACTTTCCGTGGTTTTTATTCTAAAGGACGTGTGGTATTTCCAGATAGTGAGTATCTGCCTGAAACGGACCCTGACTTCTGCTCCTGTGTACAACCATGGCATAACACTGGTGTATCACCAGGTGAAGTCCACCATATAGATAGGATTATCACATTTCCCTTGAACTACATGCACATGAGCTGACTTGGAGCGAAAAAGTCACTGCTTACTTTCAGGTTTTGCGGCAAAACTTTAGATTTCCCCGAACTGCTATATGACAGGTAAAAGATAGCCTCAGAGTAAACCCTGCATTTAAACCCGACTCTCCAAACCAGCGAAAATCATTAGACCATAATGACCGAAGAAAAGCCCGCGAGTGTCAACAGTTCATGCTATACATTGAACCCGTTGTTCGGAAGATTGTATTGAATACGGGAAAGCCCTAAACTTTTATGTACATCTGTATGTACTTACTATGCAACAGCTGACCGTCGGGTTGTTACCTGGTATTCGTATGGAGGTTACTGCTCAAGATAGCTGACTGGTTTGCCGTTGACTGATTTGGTTTTTAATATGCGTGAAAAAAATTAATTACGCTCCGTAGTTCAACGGATACCCACTCACTATGCTTTTCGGGGGTATATTTGTCAACGCCGAGATATTGATTATGTTCATTAACATCGTCTCCTCCATAGGTCTTACAGTAATCTATGGAAAAGGCTGCATACCAAAAAAGTTACAAAATTCAAGTGCATGATGACGTCTCCTGCATATTGGCTGACGTAGACAGAGGTTAAAAATGGTAATTACCAGGCAAACATTTTCCAGTGTCAGGCTGCCAAATGACTACATAATCGGCGAAATACACTTTGTCACTGACCTTATCCGGGAGACTTAGCTAGTTTGTTTCGGAAACGCCGAACCAAGGAGTACTTAACCCGCATCTGCGAGTACCACAAGTGGACGAAGGTTGCGCGAAACGTAAAGGTTGGTGACTCTGTCATACCAACCAGAGACCCTCGACATGCAACCTTACGGCCCAAGACTGTGGAAAGTAGAATAGGAGGGATGTCAGCAATAACGTCCGTGAGGTGCACCTGAAAACAAACAGCAGCATAGTCAGAAGACACATAAGATTCAAACGTTTCCTCGCCAGAGAGCAATTTTCAGGGGTAGGCCAACCTGGTTACGATACACAGCCAGCTAGCAGCTAAGCGAGTGCAGAAAAACCATGCTGGATTTTAGTCCAGTGATAATGTAGCTGCCTGCGTTGAGTGTTTGACGAGTGTTATGTGTTTTATCGAAAGTCGGTGACCATGTTCTCTATAATTATTCATTCCCCTGTCGTTGATCCATCTTCCTCTTACACTCCAAATCTTCTTGGTAGTAATGGCGAGCTTTTCTTGCAAAGACTGACACAAACATTCAAGTGACGCGCGCGAAAAACCATGGAGTTAGCCGACCCTGATGAGAAGATGTTGGAAGCTAATCTGTTTTCCCAACCAGTGTTTTCCACTTCACCCCTACTACCTCAGGCAGCAAATAAGAACGTTAATGAGCAATCGGTTTTACTCACAATACAGATGCAGCAAATGATGAACCCCCTCCTCGTAGGACTCGACAGTCATTCACTACACGTTCAATCAGGCACCAGGGTTCTCATACACATATCAGAAATACGTTTTCCTGTTGCAATCACAAAAGCTTTGGTCACCGCATAAGGAAGTGTAGTGAATGCAGTCCAGTGTAATTCAGTCCAAAATACGGGACGGGTGGACTCCAGAAGACAAAACGTTCAAATTCTCACGCCTATAATCCCGAGGTCTTCAAAGCTTCGGCTTTGGGATTTTATGATTTCGACGCTCAGTACCTTCCTGTGATTCCTGTACTATAGAATAAAGGGTCGTGCAAGAGGATGTATCCCCAGAAACTGTTATTTATAATTAGAACATTTCCTGTGCATACAAAAATATTTGAGAAGGCATACTGACGGCACACCCCAGTACTTTCCACTTCCATTCAAACTTACCGGTGCATGCATCGTTATTCTTATGATCGCCAACACAGAGATGCATTGTACACATGAATTCGCTAAGCTCCTTCATATGAGTTATAGTTCCACTATTTCATCCCGTAAAGCCTGCACTCAATGTGGAAACATCTTGTAAACATCGGTGATGCAAAAGCACTCAGCATCTTGTCCAGGTTGGAGGCGAAGCAACATGCTACTAATGAGCTCGTCGTTGACACACTAGAGGTAATTTTATAGCCTCCTGGTTGTCGTGTGTGTAGCTTTGACATCATAACTTAGCATCATAATAACTAATCATTATGAAGGCCCCAGAACACGAGAGGAAAAGACAGATTCTACCGAGTAAACGCAGATTAGGTGAAAGAGTGAGGCTGGCGCTTGTGACTAGTTGAGACACACCGTCACAGAATCAAGAGTCTCATAAAACGAACCAGACAATAATTGACCATGTCCTGAGACTCATCCTGTTTTGCAGAAAATAAACGCTTTTAAAGTTTAAGAAGTGTCTTTGTTCTGATAACTTCACCCATTTAGGAAAAAAACCGTCCGATCAGCAACAGTAACAATGGTCCAAGGCTTGTCCACGGTTTGCATATAAGACAAATCTGCAGGTATTAATTTTCGCAACGGAGCTGTTGCGAATGCTTGCGTTGAGTGTGTGACGAGTGTTATGTGTTTTATTTAAAGTCGGTGACCATGTTTTCTATCATTATTCATTCTCCTCTCGTTGATCCTTCTTCTCCTAACATTTCAAATCTTCTTGGTAGTGATGGCGGGCATTTTTACAAAGACTGGCACGACCATTCAAGTTACGCGCGCGAAAAATCACTTCTCCCGCGAACGTTATTCCTGATGTATTACTAATCCTTGACATCGATTACTTGTGGAAACTTGTCTTCGCGCAGATTTTCTCCCTTACTACTCATTGTTGAACCATCACTTATATGTACCCTGGTTTCATTTGCGCTTGATCGCTCCGCCACTATGCGATTGTTGAATTTTGTCATATTTACCCGATCCGTTAGTCTTGGAAATTGTGTATTTAGTGAATGCACTTTCTAGGTATGTCGTAATCTTCTATTTACTCTATACTTATTTTCTTGTAACTTAGCGCCTGATTGATAAGAAACTCGCCAATACGGCCGTCATTCCCTTTGGATTCGAATCTGCTGCCCAGCGGGCTGAGAATGTATAGACGCTTGTTGCTTCCGCATGCGACTATTCTAGATCCAGCTTATCAACAGACGTTGCGAGTAGACTAAGCGTTGCTTGAACAACCACTGGACGTCCAGGATTAACAAGTGTCTTTCTGCGACCAACGTTAAACACTTTTCCGGTGAACTTGCCCGCATAGCAAGCTACTAGTCGATATCAAATTGCAACGTCCGGTACATGCTCGCCTATACTTGACATATGTCTGCGGAGACTACTTTGTCTGATGCTCGTCACTGTTATTGTCCAAGGCGCAATCACTGATGCGTTTTTGTTTTAGTGTGGCCGTTTAACAAAATAATCATCTACACGGTTACCATCGGTGCATAGCACACAGGCGGAAATTATTTTCATTTTGACTACGTTCTTTTGCACCCGAGACTGCGTCTTTGTCTTCTACTGTCCTCCAAAGGTTTTAGTTTCTACCAGCTTCTTTGTACTAGGCCTGACAGTAGTACAGGTAGTAGTCCACCATATATATGTGAAAATGAAATCTGACTGCCAATTGGTTGCAGGTTATCCGTTCTTACTTACAATGGCCGAGAGGACCAAGTTTGACACACGTGATGCACGAAGACACTTTTCTCGTTTCCAGTCTTCCGAAGTTTCCCCGTGGATTACTGCATAGTCGGGCGCGCCTGCTCTACCTCTGTCTTCGGAGGATAATTCCGTTTTCAATCTCTAACAATCAACCGATGATCCCAGGTAACCCACATTTATGATAGTATCAGAACATCTTTAAATGTTCCCACTATTCTTACTCTAGTTCATTGTTTTCATGTCTTTCTGTTATAAAGTTCCCCCTGATCTTCACTGGCACGTGTCTGGAATTGATTGATCGTCTGCTGTTTCATATCACTGTGGTATGCTCGAGCCCCAACATCTGTAGGTACGGTGACAGCATCACCGGGGAAAGTGCAGTGTGTCTCCAAACTCCTTAACCTTGCCCCAGCTATAACTTGGTGTTACCGGAGTGAAATTTAGTGATGGACGCCAAGCTGATTGAAGAATAAATGCGGTTAAAAGAAGGGGAGTACAGTTTTTGACGACACAGCTGGAAGTTCGCAAGAGATTGAAGGAAAGGTTTGTGTTCAGTAAGACTGACAGGCCATGCGGTATGACTGACGCATCCTCCGACATCCTCCGACCACCTGGTTAGATAGGCCTCTTGCTTGTGGGTTCCTTGGAAGATTTATAGAAGAATATATATGCGCAACTTAGTTATCAGCGTAGGCTCATCAGTAGTCGAGATGCAACCCTCTGAAAGGTCGCCTCTGAAATGTCATAGCTTCGTGCAAAATTTTGAGCTTACTGTGGCCAGCAGATTAAATGACGGGGGACAGAAGTTGTCTTACCTGGTTTATTATTGCAAAGATCGAGCTAAGGCAACAGGTCCCGAACGACTTCAGCAGTGTTGTCCTCAGACATGGAATAAATGTTTTTGCAGGTAAGGGCTTCTGAAAGCGGCAGTTTGGCACTGACCGTCTTTGGTTAGGGAATATATCAATGCTTGCTCACCGGACACGTATGAAACTATGGTCCTTCCTTTCGGGGCCATTTCGTCGCCCTTCCGCGCGACATATGCTAGTAATAATAATAACGGTATATTTCTCAACGCATCTGTGAGAAGCACGATCAGATAAGCGTGATCAGCATACGAAGACTGCAATGGAAAATGTGCATCGACTTAGCAGGTTAGCCAGTCAAACTATAGACTAGACTTTTTACATTGACTAATGCTTGGTATCAGCGGCTACTTTTCAGTATGCCAGACGTGTCGCGTTTGATTTACGCGGAATGCTCCACTTGGGTGGACTCAAACTGACTAAGTGGACGTCTAACACGACCGAAGGACATTCGTGTAACCAACACTGGACCTCGGCGATCACTGTCACTTTAGGTCACTTGCGATCCGATGACACGTATCAGAAGACTGTTTCAGGTTTCGTGTATATCCACCAAAGAAGCCATTCACTGGGAGGGCATTACTGACCTGTATCGCGTCGACGTACGTGGGTTTCGTTGTTCCGCTTCGTCTTCGTCGTCGGAAGTTACTTCAGTTCCTAGGTGGCACGACTACCTGACGGAATACACCCCTAGAATAAAAGTACTTGGAAGAGTTGGGAAAGTGGTCACGCGACATGGGTATGATGGACTCTGTTGTTTTGGTGTGCTACATCGTACCCCATAAGAAGTAACCGGCCAGACTCAACATATGTCTCCTGGTGCCTCCGAGACGGACTATAGAGCTGTCGGTTATCTCCAGGACATTTTAGGAGATGGCAGCGCCTTTTGCTGCCTCTTGATGAGGAGATTCCGGGTAGAACCCTCAAACATCTTGTTTATCTATGTTAGAACTTAATGCCGTGGCGTTGGCCACCAGACTTATGAAGTTTTTAATGAATGAACTCAGGCTTACCTTCGACAACATCATATTATGTACAGACTTCAGAAACACATCTTGCCGATTCGCCACTTTTGTAGCCAACCGAGTTTAAAGGAATCACGGGTATACTCATTGGCGGCACTTTCCCTCCGAGTTCAACCCGGTGGACGTAGCTTAGCGGAGAACATCCGACGCATATTCACAAGACATACACACATGACTGAGTGGCCCTACCTCTCTGTGTGGACATCAGAGTCCGTGGTCACCCGACAAGTTGCAGAAACAGCTTCATGCTAAGGAACTGGAATTAAGGAAAGTGCTGGCGGTAGCCAGTGTCAGTAGGGTGCAATGGCACATGAAGCTTATTGTACGCTATTCACACTGGTACACCTTAGTCCGTGCGATATCATCGTTAACGTTTCAAGAATTATTTCAGTTTCATAAGGAATGGTCGACCGTGTTCTACTATGCTATGTCCCTTGCGTAAGTTAGGACTGGAGCTGGCGTGTGGATTCATTGTTTGACTGGAGCAGCAGAGCACCATTAGAGAAAACTGTACAGAACACTCCAAAGGCTGATGGGACAAACAGACTCAGTTAAAGCTTGCTGCTCTACTAGGTCTCCTGTGTCTTAGTGGAAGGGTTAAAGCCGAGCTGTCTCATGGTGCTTGAATGATGATACTGTTGCCTCTTGGGATTGTTCCGGAATTGTTATCAGACACTTTCACGCGACTGAAGGTCAAATGAAAGCTACTCACTTTTTATCGTCCAACCGAAGGAAATTTTGGATTGTCAAGGACGTGGTTAGTGTACACCGCGTGCTGCTGAAATATATTAATTGTAAAATGATGTCAGCAAAACCGTGTCACACAAGTGAACGTCCCGCTTTCAGTTTACAATACAGCGGCCGGTGGCCCCTTGTTCACAGCCAAGGAAAATGCAACATCCAGTCCGCACGTCGCAGTGATTATGTTCAGCGCAACACCTGCTGTTGAGCTAATCGGTGTTTATGAGAATGTTAATATTAATGGTATATGTTTCCTTTGGGCGATTATTCCGGTTGCAGTCAACTGGCCACCGGGGACCTCTTGTATATCAAGTTTTGTCCGATTGCCCTCTGATTACTCCAAATCGGTTACAGCCGATGACGTAGAGCCAGTATTTACCCCATTCCAACCTTCCGTTTGTGATTTATCTCGTTATCCACGCACTTTACATAAAAACTCCTCGAATGGCCATAAAACAATGTTTACCAGTGGATTCTCTGTGCATATGGGAATGCAAACGTGTAAGTGCAGCATTCGTCTTTGACAAAAATTCTCCAATGGTGGTTGTTCAATAGCGCTTGCTAAAGCAGATGAAGTACCTCCTATGTGATTATCATGGCGCAGGGACGTAGCTTATAATCGGTCTCATTATTCACCCTTCTTTAGGCACTTCAGTTGTCTTCGAATTGTACTGTGGTCATGGCTGTGCTGATCCAGTGAATCCGCAATCGTTTGTTACCGAGGTCAATGTAATACTTACTGCTGGCTTAACGCCGATTGACCTCAATACAACACTAGAACCGGATATTTAGCGTATCATTTCCAGTGATTCAGCTCGCTGCTGCATTAAATGGGTCAAAATTAACACTGATAACAGGGTTGCGACAAGTACGCGCGGAAACAGGTTTATTGTAATGGCGATGAGTGACATTTCCATTAACATCTTTTGATCTCATTGATCCAGTCATCCGAAATGAGCGTCAGCCCGAACATTGAGAACAGTGCATTACACCAATTTTAGTTGGATATGGTGGCTGTTTTCTCGCAGCCTCAGTGTATTCTGTTTCCCTTGGCGTTATGAAGCAGTTAGTTCGTATGTGGTGTTAACGCCAGACGCCCAATGACTTTCCAAGCCACGCCGAATCTACTCGCAACGTCCGCTGATAAGCCGGATCTGGAATAATCGCGCGCGTGATACGAGTGTCTATAAATCCCGGCCGTTCAGCGACAGATTTCGACCAAAAAATACGATCTCAAAATCGGGTTTCATACTGTTGAAGTCCTAAATTACAAGAAGAAGGTTAAAAGCTATAGGATGAAGAATACCAGTGGAACTAGATTTTGAATCCAACAGTTTCTAGGCCCGAAACACACGTTCTGCGTAAAAACAACTAAATACAATTCACTTAATGGTGGGGTGGTAAGGTGTAGGTGAAATTAAGATATCCGTAAACGAAGGCCCAGCAACGGAAAGTGAGGACGGACAACCTATAAAAGAACAAACTTCGACAAATGGACGATATCGAGTTCTTCTAACTTACCGCAATAAACGTTTATCGGAAGAACAATCTGCCGCGCGCGTAATTCAAATTGACAGGTAGCAACGAAAAGAACGAGTGGATGGATACGCCCTCATGTGGAGTTGTTATTTACAATTATCGCCCTACTTATCTTTCACATCAGTAAATGCCGCTGGTCATGAATAAACATCTTTCGGAGTTAGGAGTAAACGTGCATCATTTCATCAAGCAACGGTTGCAAGGAACCAAAGAACGGAATGAGGTCGCATGGCATGAAGATTGATTAAAGAAACCAGCCAACCCCATTTTGTTTACCGGGATTTCACGATGGTCATTGTGAGCGTCATTCACTACCTTACTTACTGCAGCATTACAGTATACATCCACAACGCGGGATTCTCCAAGCAAAAGGACTAAAGCGCCACTCTTTATACTTCCCTAAGCCCTGAAGTAATCGCGACAAGTTTGAACTAATAGTTGTTAATCCCTAACAAGTAGTTCCCGATAAGTGCTAGCAAAAGGCCCACTTACCTTAAGACGACCTATCAAGATTGAAGAGTTTTGGGAGTAGATTGCTTTGGCTTGTAGATGGATGAGCAGTTCGACTATTCGTAAACAAAAGCTGGAACTATGTAATTTGTGACTCTTTCCACCTCAGCCAACAAAGCACAGAGTAACAAGCCGGGTATCGCGTTTTATTTTATGGCCATTTAAGCTATACCTGATGTTTGCATGGCATGCGTTTCCATGTCATGTCCAAATTGTTGAACGTAGACGAATTCAAGAGTCGCCGGACACCATGAGCCAGTAGCACTCATAAAGACCCTCTTGGTAGACCTCTGTTAGTTTTTGATCTATCTCTGATGCCAGTTCGTTGAAGCCGGTACCGTTTTCGCTGTACGGTACCGCGTGAATTTCGGCGTTTAGCACGACTTTCTAGGGCCTTTATTACGGGTGAGACTTGATTAGCAGCCTTTTCTGCTTCAAAATTTTCAAAATACCCGAATAATGTCAACTATTCTTCCAACAATCGAAAAGTTATCACGGTATAAACAAGAACATGACCTATTGCTGACTGTCCCTTCGCTTCGTGGTAATGGCTGGTACACATATCTACATTGACTGAGTGGGAAGAGCACACCAACAGTCAAAATTTGAGGCGTAACCTTGACTGCCACCCTTATCAGGCCACGGTAAGCTCCTCAAAATTACAGGGCTAGCGTACGCCTTCAGCGATTTTGAATTGTTCTGTTACCCTCCGCCGATGGCGTTTTGCTGTTTTGCTCAAATCCTCTTCCCATACACTCGGTGGTTTCCACCCAATAAAAACGCTTTTATAGTCAGCCTTCATGTAGTTGAAGCACGCTTCAAACCGTAATGCCCGCGATGGCGTTTGTGCCGTGTGAGTGGTGCAAATACAAGTTAGAGCAACGGCAATATGTAGTACCTGAGCCAACTATCGCCGTAGTGACTTTTCACTCAGAGTTTGTTGGGTTTCCACGTAACTATGATGAAGAAATCGAAACATGGCGCAGTACTTAACATGTTAAGATGACGAAAGAAAGAAAAGTGTGAAACCAGAAAAAGTACGGCCCACAACTTGCGCAACTGTAATGTGTAGAATGTCCGCACACATTGGCATACACCGTTTTATCAAAACTCGCATACTCAATCAGGTGTGTCAGATTTCAAAATAAAATTGTGGCATGAAAGAAGCCCTTCCAAGCGGTCGAGCAACCTTTGATCTGAACTTCCCACCGAAGAGCTAACGGAGCAGTGTGGTAACATGTTAAAGTGTTCGAAGGTTTAGGAGTTTGAGGATAATTGCGATCGATTTTGCTTATGATGTGTAAACTACTTTCAGGAATATTGATTCACAACGTACATATAATTGTGTGTTTGACTGTCGTTCGGTCGATGCATGCTATCGAGTTGGTTCGTTGGCGCATTTATTGGCTTAAGCATGCTTGTGTAACCATACGCAATTTTAGTAGCATCGCGCGCTCGACGACTGTTTCCTTAGTTCCTGAACTATTAGACTTCACATTATACTTGGCTTTTAAAATCTACGGCCAAAGGCAATAAAATGAGACGTCCTTGAATATTTGGTTACATATCGGTGGTATCTCTGAAAGATTTGAAAATCGCTACTTTTGGTGACAGAAATGAGCATGAGCCTTGAAAAGTTTGCTTCGACCGACTGGCAGTTGGTTCGTTCTTTGTTTGACGTTGAGGTTAAAAATATCAACGGTTGGTGTTGGGAAGAGATACATGGGTTTTTCGTTTAAGTTGCCTTTGATGTTTGCTTTAGAGTTAACCGTCTTATGTTGGTAAATTATGGTGTATCAACGTTAAATTTGGTAACCAATGCATTGAAACATACTTGACCGGTTTCCTTCGGCGAAAGTCAATTTTATGTTGCATCCCAATTTAGGTAATGGGTTACTTACTAAGCTTCAGATGGCTAGTCGAGGATTGAGCATTTTCGCGCTCCAACGAAGTAAGAAGTTGCTTAATGAGAAGCATGGAGGATTTCAGTTTCTTGAATGCGCCCGGTTTAGGCACATAAGCAATCAGTGGATGCTCGAAGAATGTTAGTGAGTAGGAGTATAACTGGGGTTAATTGGTAGACGGCGTACCGGTGCATCAACTACAGGAGACATGATAGTAAAGTCATGAGTTACCACCTGCTCAATGAGTTGACACGCTTTCAACTGTATAATTCCGGTGGCACATGCTGCCATTTATATTTCCAATTCGTTTGGATAAGAACCAGGTTGGCTATTAGCTCCTATACTTTGGATTACAATCACGATATCACTGCTTTGTCGTACGATGCGCATCCCACAACTAGTCGGTTCGCTTCAAGTGACGTAAACGAATCTAGGTTCTTGTTCGAGCACAACACTTCGATTGCTGAGTTAATCCACTATACTGTATGTGTATGGTAAGTATATTACGATCATGGATACTTGCAACATCCATCATCGATGGAAATCTTCCATAATAAGTAAATGAGGTTGCATATATTGGTGTTGCGGAAAATCTGCTTCGAGTATTCAAAGATGTAGAAACTAACGGCATACCGAATATTATCAAAGACAAAAATAATGCATACACGCACACATTCTTCGGACTAAAGCATCAAGCACAGTTGTTCAGACTCTCTTCTGATGTGATCTACGTCGAGGCCGCTCATAGAACCAACCACCACATGTGAGTTTTGTATCAGTTCAAATTCGTTGCTGTAGCCAGGAGCTATATCAGTTTCTGATCAGATGGAATGGATCATGGACGGACGGCGATGTATGCCCATGGTTGCCGTGAAAAAATTGGTTACTTTTTTCTCACGCATGCCCTGGTCCTCTTCTTGTGTTGTTAATAATTAGGGTTTGTCTAAAAACTATTTATCGCGTAATTTTGGTTTGTAATTAACCCTAGTCGTTAGTTCGTATCAGGCGTTTCCAGATGTATTCTCAGCACACGGTCTCGCCGCCCAAAACCCACGCGTGTCTGTGTTCCGGAAGAATAATCTTTCGTCTTTCTCCAGCCAGAAACACTTCATCTAATTGATGACCTCCAGTGCGCGCGAATAATAGCAAATACCAAGTTATAGAAACGGCAAAATACTTGGGTAGCGTTTTGTACAGCATTTTGTACTGCATAATTCTCATTGGTTTTCGCATTTTTCACCCTCTTCAAATTCACATGTACACCCGTTTAAATCATGTGGATTGATTCAATTAACAATACAAGTGACTTCCAAAGTCGCGAGCTCTGTGTTCTCTCTCTGCGTTCAGTGTCGCGTGTGTACAGATTTTTGGGAGGGTTAACGGCTAACGGAACCCGCATTTATTTCAGTACATTTCCAAACTCATCAGACGTCGGAAGTATCTTCGTTGTGACTTCTAAAGTTACGTGGGAACTATACGATAGATCGCATCGATTGGATACTTCATTTCGTGTGGTGGAACTCTAAACGACGCACCTTCACGAACTACTGTGAGTCAGTTGTTTTCATTTTTTCATCACTTTTTGATTCCGTGTTCACACTTGAATTGTACATAGCGTTCAGACACATTACACTTGGCATCTTTGATTGTTAGTGGCCAGCTTTCCTGCCTGTAAAGTGAAAACTACTCTAACGTCTTTTCTCGACCTCTTACTGACTTTTGTCGGCGCTGTCCGTGTAATCTCTTTGCGGTTTTCTGAACCCATCATGTTATAACACTATTCTGTAAATAAGTTGCCACTGTAGAGTACAGTAGGCAATTGTGTCGTTCGCCGGTATGGTGTTTCAAGACCGAAACGAGTTGGAAACGGCCAGTTAGGCGCGGAACGAGATTTTTCAAATTTTCCATGAAATATTAAAATGCATATTACGGGACAAATATATAGATTTCATCGAGTATACTAGTGGTGTTGCAATAAAAAATATCAGGTGCACCTAAAAATCGCCCATATTCGCACTTTTGTTGAAAAAATGTGTCGTCATATTTTTCGATATAGGCATAATGTTTGCTTTTCTAATCAATTTTACGTTCTATAAATGCTTCCATTGACATTTTCTTGGTGGAATACATCTTTCCATCTTGCAGAAACGCTCACTCTCGCGCGATTTTGGAGATATAATAGAATTTGTAATTTTCGACCACGTTACGTTCACATTGCATTGTACACGAAATGTCACAGCAATTCCTAATGAAAACTATGTCGCCACGGTTGTTTCTTAGTTACATATCGGAATTATATATTAAGCCTCTTTCCCGGATTGTATTCCCGGTGGGAAACGGTCTACGTTATTACCTGGTTGTTTCTACCTACGGTGTGGTGTAAACATGCGTAACACGTCCCACCCTGTCAAGAAAAACGTGCGTATTGTTTTGTTCATTGCTTCTTGATCATGCCTCAAGGTAGCTGACCTTGTGTACGCGAGTCTATGCTCACTTACCCGATGGATAATGACTAGTTTTGATGCTCGTTATTTATTCGACG
Organism: Paragonimus skrjabini miyazakii; assembly: GCA_014338405.1. Taxonomy (NCBI): domain Eukaryota; kingdom Metazoa; phylum Platyhelminthes; class Trematoda; order Plagiorchiida; family Troglotrematidae; genus Paragonimus; species Paragonimus skrjabini miyazakii. Next base: position 18,005 of record JTDE01003905.1, read on the forward strand.
AAAGCACTGATTCCCACTTCTATTGTTTCAGGTAAAACCCTTGTATATTCGGAACATGAATGCTTATGATTCCGATGACTGTTGGTCTATGTTTTCGACGGCTGCAGACTTCACTGACGGCTGCCAGTGCCTTTCTTTGTGCTCACCCAAACGAGCTGGCAATGTGCAGAAATTGGAGTGGTCTAGATGGCGCAGAAGTCGGTGATTTAGTTCATTCTCAGTGTGCTGTCTTGTTACCGTCTTTGAGTTTAGTAAGGGGAAACTTCACTGGCCGTTTCTTTTAGTGTGGCAGAAACGCATTTTTGTGACAGTCACCCTAACTGTTTGAACTCCCATCTGACTCACCCACAGATAGTTCAAAATTCTCCGTCGTTATCAGGTACCACGTGCGGTCAGATTTAGGGCTCCATTTCCTACCTATCACTCTCATATGTACATCGGTAGTTTACCGAACTACAGTACTGGACAGTTGTTTGTCGTTGGTTAGCTTACTTTTTATAATTTCCCGACTACAAAACTGGGACGAGAGATTTCCTAGTTTCAAAATGAACAGCACTCATATTTGATGGCAGCCTACGTTTTCAGTTGGACTTTCCAACCAACCTCTTTTGAACTTACCAAGTGTGAGGTCAGTGGTGCAGTGGTCAGCATGGTTGCTTCATAAAAGCGTGACCGGAAATCTGGTCTAAGCTGTGGCAATTATGTTCACTACTGACAAGCTTAGTACCTGTTTTTGAAGGCGGCTGGCTCCAAATAACGCCAAACTTCGAAGGTCGCAATTAAGTACGAGTTTAAAAGCGAGATAGTACAGTCTGATTTTACTGTATTATTACGGCTGATGGACTCGCAGAGCGACTAAAAATTGTGCTACTGAATATACTTCGTTTTAATTTTAAGGCTGCGATGACTAGTCACCACATTTACATTAACTACCACGGCCTGTTACACGAAGTAGCGTACGCATAAGTTGATGAGAAATGTCTCACTATTTACACTATGCACTGCATTGTTATCTCTATCTGTTAACCAAATTTCGGCCTTTTTGTTAACCTATCTGGCTTTCAGATCACCGCAATTTTTGGACCTCTTTGATAAACATTTTTCAAACATCAATACAGAATTATTTTTTGTGGCAAATGAAAGAATTTTTATACTCTGCAGAATATTCATTTGACTACAATTCCGAAGATATTACAAGCTCCCCATTAAAAGTCTACCAATTTGTGGACTTAACACCTGCAGACAAATCTGAGAACCGTTGGCAGCTATTGACATTTGCTAGCATTTAACAAGTCCCCTCGTAATTCCGACACAACCTTTGCGTCAGGTGTTTTACTGGTCTGTATCTGTATGTTCCCTCCGGCAGTTGAGTCTTCACTTAAAAGGTGTATATTTAGCGTTTTCACGCATCTAACAGACCCTGATGTGATATCACCCTGCAGTTATATTTCTAAGCTACAACTTGGCCTCCTAAAGGATGTTTGTTCAGCAGCGTCAGGCGTTTTTGTGCTATCTATCCGCTTCAAGGAAAGTCCACCAGACTCATAATTTTCATCCTGAAGTGTGGTAAGAAATTTACGCTGCGGGCAGCTCACCAAAACGCACTCTTAACGACCTCCACACTAAATACGCTGCGAAACATCTCGAGCCTGGTTAAGTAGTGGAAAAATGAACCACAGCAAATCTTCGTTCCGAAGTACTACTTCCGGTCATGTCCGTTACTCAGCAGGATAGGAGGTAAACATCCCATTTATGTGTTTAGAGATTCGAGCAACTGATGATGCCTCCAGTCGCCAATGGAAACGCACCATGCAGTCGTTTCGGTACGTTCGCAACTGAGCATGCAATCTAAATCGTGGAAGAGGTGACTATGGAACTGCTTACCTTTGTCTAGATCAACCACATTGGATACACCGAAGTTGGTTGTCTGGTTTACGTGAAGCGCGCTGGAAGTAGCGTCATCGGTAATATATGATGTAGGATTAACCTTTGACCAGCGTGAAGTTATCACCACAGGTGAGTAGAAAATTCTTCTCATCGAAAGCTAACAATGAACCATTGATCTCTGGAAAAAGGAGTTGTGGTTGAGAATGAGTTGTGGGGAAATGGATAGTGGAGAAAAACAAGAGGGTGGATTTCGTTCCGCTGGCAGTGTAGACATGATGTGACCCAAGTGCGTGTACTCCAGTTTAAACCATGCCAAACGCTACGTCAAGAAACAAAACTGAACGTGGTAAATCATGGTGAAACCACCGATCTGTTGTTGCTTGTGATGATGGTAAGTTTTAATATGACGCATATTCCCAGGTACGAGCAACCCGGTCCAAAGACGCTGAAAGGTTCCGGCGGTTTGGCGTGGACCAACTGGACTTTCAAAAAACTCGAAAACCGAAATCGCCTTATCCGCTGTCTCGGTATCGGCGATTGAAATCTGATGAGCAACTTCCACTTGGTTAATTTCAGGTGAAACGAATTTACATTCCAGAGTGACAGCAAAATTGAGAACGCTAGGGTAGGAAAGCGATTATGGACTGTGGTATTGTTGGGCGCAAGAAAATTGCCGCGCAAACGCCAGTCGCTTGAGGTTTTGAGAGCCATATGTGATGAGATTGACCAACAACTGTTCGATGGCCGACTGTAACATGAAAAAATTTGGCCTTAAAATTTTTCAGTTCGATAGTAGATAGTCGGCGGGTTGGGCATTTGTAGGATGGCCTGTGGTAATTATAGGGTGGATTACTACCTGTACTACTGTCAGGCCTAGTACAAAGAAGCTGGTAGAAACTAAAACCTTTGGAGGACAGTAGAAGACAAAGACGCAGTCTCGGGTGCAAAAGAACGTAGTCAAAATGAAAATAATTTCCGCCTGTGTGCTATGCACCGATGGTAACCGTGTAGATGATTATTTTGTTAAACGGCCACACTAAAACAAAAACGCATCAGTGATTGCGCCTTGGACAATAACAGTGACGAGCATCAGACAAAGTAGTCTCCGCAGACATATGTCAAGTATAGGCGAGCATGTACCGGACGTTGCAATTTGATATCGACTAGTAGCTTGCTATGCGGGCAAGTTCACCGGAAAAGTGTTTAACGTTGGTCGCAGAAAGACACTTGTTAATCCTGGACGTCCAGTGGTTGTTCAAGCAACGCTTAGTCTACTCGCAACGTCTGTTGATAAGCTGGATCTAGAATAGTCGCATGCGGAAGCAACAAGCGTCTATACATTCTCAGCCCGCTGGGCAACCGATTCGAATCCAAAGGGAATGACGGCCGTATTGGCGAGTTTCTTATCAATCAGGCGCTAAGTTACAAGAAAATAAGTATAGAGTGAATAGAAGATTACGACATACCTAGAAAGTGCATTCACTAAATACACAATTTCCAAGACTAACGGATCGGGTAAATATGACAAAATTCAACAATCGCATAGTGGCGGAGCGATCAAGCGCAAATGAAACCAGGGTACATATAAGTGATGGTTCAACAATGAGTAGTAAGGGAGAAAATCTGCGCGAAGACAAGTTTCCACAAGTAATCGATGTCAAGGATTAGTAATACATCAGGAATAACGTTCGCGGGAGAAGTGATTTTTCGCGCGCGTAACTTGAATGGTCGTGCCAGTCTTTGTAAAAATGCCCGCCATCACTACCAAGAAGATTTGAAATGTTAGGAGAAGAAGGATCAACGAGAGGAGAATGAATAATGATAGAAAACATGGTCACCGACTTTAAATAAAACACATAACACTCGTCACACACTCAACGCAAGCATTCGCAACAGCTCCGTTGCGAAAATTAATACCTGCAGATTTGTCTTATATGCAAACCGTGGACAAGCCTTGGACCATTGTTACTGTTGCTGATCGGACGGTTTTTTTCCTAAATGGGTGAAGTTATCAGAACAAAGACACTTCTTAAACTTTAAAAGCGTTTATTTTCTGCAAAACAGGATGAGTCTCAGGACATGGTCAATTATTGTCTGGTTCGTTTTATGAGACTCTTGATTCTGTGACGGTGTGTCTCAACTAGTCACAAGCGCCAGCCTCACTCTTTCACCTAATCTGCGTTTACTCGGTAGAATCTGTCTTTTCCTCTCGTGTTCTGGGGCCTTCATAATGATTAGTTATTATGATGCTAAGTTATGATGTCAAAGCTACACACACGACAACCAGGAGGCTATAAAATTACCTCTAGTGTGTCAACGACGAGCTCATTAGTAGCATGTTGCTTCGCCTCCAACCTGGACAAGATGCTGAGTGCTTTTGCATCACCGATGTTTACAAGATGTTTCCACATTGAGTGCAGGCTTTACGGGATGAAATAGTGGAACTATAACTCATATGAAGGAGCTTAGCGAATTCATGTGTACAATGCATCTCTGTGTTGGCGATCATAAGAATAACGATGCATGCACCGGTAAGTTTGAATGGAAGTGGAAAGTACTGGGGTGTGCCGTCAGTATGCCTTCTCAAATATTTTTGTATGCACAGGAAATGTTCTAATTATAAATAACAGTTTCTGGGGATACATCCTCTTGCACGACCCTTTATTCTATAGTACAGGAATCACAGGAAGGTACTGAGCGTCGAAATCATAAAATCCCAAAGCCGAAGCTTTGAAGACCTCGGGATTATAGGCGTGAGAATTTGAACGTTTTGTCTTCTGGAGTCCACCCGTCCCGTATTTTGGACTGAATTACACTGGACTGCATTCACTACACTTCCTTATGCGGTGACCAAAGCTTTTGTGATTCCAACAGGAAAACGTATTTCTGATATGTGTATGAGAACCCTGGTACCTGATTGAACGTGTAGTGAATGACTGTCGAGTCCTACGAGGAGGGGGTTCATCATTTGCTGCATCTGTATTGTGAGTAAAACCGATTGCTCATTAACGTTCTTATTTGCTGCCTGAGGTAGTAGGGGTGAAGTGGAAAACACTGGTTGGGAAAACAGATTAGCTTCCAACATCTTCTCATCGGAGTTGGCTAACTCCATGATAGCACGATGAAAGTATAAAATGCTAGTAGTTCGCGTGCAAATGGGAGTATGTTTTTTAACAACAGCTGTGATAAAACAGAATCCTTCCGTATGTTTCATCGAAACGACTGTTGAGTGCGTCGAATCTGCTGCAACTTTTTACCCTTTTTCAGGTTTACGTTGGAAAACAATTGATCTTATTCCTTCCGCTCTGACCAGCCGACTGTTGTCATCAATGCGTATTGTAACTTTTCATGAGCGCTCAGAAGGGGTTTCAAAGATGAGATCAGAGAATTGCGCCACAGTCTCAGGTGAGGTGAATTGTACTACTTGCGACCATATCTTAGATCAGAATTTCATCCTGAGTTTCCAATATAACTTCGACTTGTCAAAACGAGAACTGGAAGTACGAAAACGGGATAGTCGAGTAGAACGGATGCCACAATGGAACACTCGCCAACCTCATCGCCGGAGTGAGACATTTCAAAAACAACGAGTTGGGTTACTAACTATTAGAACGATGAGTCAAGTTAAAACTACTGATCCACGGTGCAAACCGTACGCCTCAAAGGTAAACCAGGCCCATAACAAGCCAAAGTTCACTGGAACGTTGTGGATGCTTACCGACCATATGTGAGGCTGCAAAACAGCATAGCTGAGGTGCTATCCGACAATGAAACGTTTTGTAGGGGGTCAAACCATGGAGGCCAACTCGGTGGGATTTATTCAGAAGTGGTTTCGATCCATCTTTCATCAATGCAGTATATATAAAGCTGTTTTGTGCAATTGCGCATGGTTAGCAGAGTGTGATGTAAAACGATGAAACGTCACTAGATAGTTTTCAACAGTGAAGACCTCACAAATTTCAGTCTAATTTTCATTTTCAGTTACCTTATTTTCACAGTCGCCTTTAGGCAGTTGATGGTGTGGTGGGGAGTATGTAGCCTGTGCACGCTTACCATACAGCCTATGTGCAGTGCTGAAGTCTCAACAGCAGAACTGCTACAACTGCATTCATCTGGGAATGCTTAATTACCCATCACATTCCTAACTCAACTGACCGATGATTTCCAGGCCCAGGGTCACCCAGACTTATGCCAGAACACTTCAGAAGCCGTAGTGAAAAGGCGGATCATTCTTAAAACAATTCTTATCCAGTGGCCTAGTCACCGTACAAACGGGCGGAGCGGAACGAATGCAAGTTTTTCCGCATGGACACAAACAAGACATTACTTCCGGCACAACAGTACATCGGCAGTCAAGAAATCAAGCTTCCCGATAGCTCCTGCTGACCTTGAGAATTCAAGCAACTGTTAAGATGATTAGGTGTCGGCCGCAAGTGTAACGGCTAGAACACTTATAACCGAAACAATCAGCTGGCAAAATAGATATGACAGACTCTGAAGCAACGAACAAAGCTGTTGCAGTTGAACCTTAATTATTTACTGTTCTTTATCGCAAGAATACGATTTGTGTGCCAGTATATGTTGTCGAGCTTGTGTTGGCGTTAAGCGCATGGAATCTTGAAATGTTCTGCCATGTGATCAGTCAAACAGCATTTGAAGCAAAGCTTACCATCTTCTAGCATTCTGCATCGCGCAATCAGTGGCTAACGTCTAGGTCCTCAGGATGTGTTCAACTCTCGGGTGCTAATGAACTTTCGGAATGTTCATACCACCGTGTTTCCTCCGAACGCCGCCATGCACGCCACAGAATCCTAGTAATTTCTGGGGGACTCATCTGGGATGTAGGACCACTTGTTGATTAAAGTCAACCGAGTTCGTCCAAGTGATAAGATATCCCCATGAGTTTAGTCAAATTGAAGTAAACTCACAGACAAGGTTTTTCATCCTATGTTATCAAGAGTTCATTAAAAACTAAGTTTCAGTGAACAGACCGCTTTCGACGAATTTTACTCTTTGACCGGCACAATTATATAACAGTAAGTGACAAGTTAGAATGTTATTGATCGAAGATTAATGAAGCAGTTATATAACTAGATAAAAGGTTAACACCACTTCGTTTTGATCAGGAACACAAACGAAGTCGGTCCTAGTTAGTCAGTGTTAATCAGGTAAGGACAGTGGGACCGAGACAGATTTTTTCATTGGTCATGTTTGTTCCGCAAAGGAAGCATCAAGGTGTGAACGAATTGTTTATGCACACGCAGACCCAGGCGGCGCAGTCAGATCGTGACTGCCTCGACTATCGACAGGATGTGGCATTTGACCTTTCGCGACAAGGTGGCTGAGACCTGAGGGATTGTACGAAGTGCTGTCATGTCTGTGTGTTGACTACAATCGATCAAGCGGATCAGAGTGAATGAACTGGGGTGTTCTGTTTTCTCAGAGTGAAGCCGGGTGGGGCACTGTCCACAGGTTCTTCCAGATAAACACCAAGTCGTGCGACCTATATATGCTGAACCACAGGAACAGTTAAATGAATAGATCGAGAGTATCAGCGACTTCCGCGCACTTGTTCTGCCTCAACCGGGTTGGCCTTTTAATAGGCCTTGCGAGCGTAGTGAAACAGTGCATCTCAGGAACTTCAGTGGAAACATGTTGTATGGTCACTCTCGAAGTCCCCAGAATCCTGAACTCCCTGCGACGTGAGAATTACCTTAATATTACTGCGTTACTTTCGCATTACCTTGCGAAGGCAAATGTACTACAAATCACCAGCATCAGAGTTAGTATATTGGCACGTTTTGCAGCTTCATTCTTAGCTATATAATAAAGTCGTATCATTTTGAGCACTACGTTACCTGGAGCATAAGTGTTTCGGACACTGCCGTTGGGAACACCGCTCAACCATTCCGACGCTGCTTTGAATTCTGAAGGTGGACTGGAGTTTTCGCCGGCATTTGTCATCTTTGGCAGCTGGCGTGCGGTTGTTCTTAAGGTTTTGTCACGCCCAACTCCCTAGCGCCCTTACCAGCTACACTGAAGTCCGCTTGTGTACGGTGAGTGAACCAATAAATGAAGTTTGCTTGAAGGTTTGCCATTTTCACCTCACTACTTCTGGTCTGAGTTAGCATAAGACTGGGGTGACTTTGGGCATACGAACCAAGGGGCAGTGCACTAGCCTCGCGACATATTAGATTTACATCCACAGAGTTGCCTGAGCATATACGATGATGATAGTAGGGCAACTACAGATTCAGCTGAGAGATCGCATAATCTCCAAAGTCAGTGCTCTGATTGTCAGCAAAGTTTATCACTTCTAAATGAGGCATCCCTCTATTCTGACAGAGGTGCATGCGAATAATTTGAAGAATTTAAAGTCGCAGTGATTAAAGGACCATATGTGCCATACACTTCCAAAAATTCAGAAGAGCAGGAATATCATCAACAGCTCAGGTTACAAATGTAACTCAACATAGAAGTGCATCAGCTGAACCATATGACTATTCCCAACTCAGTTCAATGATGAATTAACGTCATGTGATTATTGCCTTTCCGACTGACCTGCCCCTTACCAATTCTACAATTTCGATGAATTTGTTCATATGGACCGCTTTCAGGCCAGCTGCCGTAGTTCAAAGAGAAGTTTAGTCCGTACATCCTCAGAAGAGCAAAGTCTTGTATTTGACTCTCAATCCACTGATCATGCTACAATTTTTGCTTATTCCGTTTATTCAACACGCCATATAACATTTACTGTGAACGGTGGTCCCAAACATTTCTTTGTTAATGGAATTGATAGTAATGAGCCTCTCAATTAAGTTGGTTGCATAAGGCGGCCTAAACCCCCTACTGTCTTGAGACTCAGTGATGCTTCTGTTAAAGACATTACAGGACACGCTTTACGCATTTTTGGCAAGTACAAACTTACGCTGACAGACACAGTAAATTATTTATACGTATCCATTCGTTATCGTTAACTCTGGTTAGTCTATTTTTGGTCCTAAATGCATGACTATTTGTAAGTCCTTTTTGCCCTTTTCATTGAATCTTCGGGGAATGAAAATTATGCCACCGAATTCGTTTCAGATGTGAATTCAGTTAGTGGGGAAGTATCTGCAAATTATCCGGAGTATACAAAACATAGATGCGTGAGGAAGGAATAACGTCGTCGCTAAAATACGGACTTTTATTTAAACCGCGTCGGGCGTAATGATAATAAGTTGTGGATGAATGTTGTTTTCGTTGTTGCTGTTGCCATTTGTTTGAATGCATGAATGACTACGCTGTACATATTACGGAGTAAAGTGTGATTTCGTTGGCCTGTTTGCTGTGTTATTGGTAATACGTGGAAACTAGATATGTGATTGAGCTTAATATATCTGCATTACTACCGCGTATTTCTAACTACTATACCTTCGGCACAATCTTTACCACTCATTTCTCCTTGTTGGCTCCAAACGGTGCTTTGCACGGAAGCATAGGCTTGGGCGAGTGCAGATTTCATGCGACCTCGTTCAATATGGCCCTGTATAAAGCAAGAGGAAACTGATGTAATTCGTTTGCCCGCCCTTACGGTTAGTAACATCGATTCCACCACACTTCTACGTTTGCGTCCAACCCGAAATCTTTCTACCAACTCACTACCCGGTATATCTCGCCCAAGATTCAGAGAGGACAGGCAATCGACAACCTGGAGTCTGCAGAAGTTCTCCGCTTCTAATACCCCTAAGTCTTTACAAATGGTTCCGCTATTTCTTCTGTAGCCATCCTGGCAGCCTCTAATATTTCGCAGCCATCAGCTTCACCCTTCACATTGGCTTCCATCAACAGAAGGCTCGTGATAACTAACGTCGACAAATCCCGGGGGGCGGGCGACATTCACCGGACTTTTTCCAAAACTCTCGTGAAACTCTCTGCACGCTTCCCTCTCGAATTATGCACTCATTCCATAGAAGCAGATCAACCACTCACTGAATGGAAGTTTGAAGTTATCCTCTATATTCACAAGGACAGAGATCGGAGTTAACCTGCCAGGCACAGAATGACTGCACTTTTTAAGTCGCGCCGAACGTTCTGGAGAACATGGTGGTTGATGCACCCGGAGATTACATGAAGAAGCCAAACTTAATCCTTCTTAATCAATATGGATTTCGACGAGGGTACTTTTGCGTAGCCAAATTCATCGTGGCAACTGATGTTGGACGCATTAAATTGACCAAGGTCTCGAAGTTGAAGTATCAGTGCGTATGTGCATTAAATTAGCGCTTTCCCATGTATACGTGACGACTACCAGACACGAAGTAAGAATGCAATAATTGCGGGAGACCGGAAATACATTATCCGATAATTACAATAGGTCTCGATCAACGCTAAACGACACCGATATGCAGAAGTAGCTAGGGAGGTTGAGGATCCGACCGTCGAGCGCGCGAGCAAGCCGGAGGAATATATATAGCGCGATTGGCGCGTATAGGTCGACAAGCATACAAACAAACAAACGCGATCGCATGCATCAAGCAGACGGTAGAAAAGGATCCTAAGGATCCTATGTAAAATGTGTGCTTAGATTTTGGGAAAAATTTCACACAACGTACAGTAGGCAGACCTGGATCACCTCCAGATCACTACAAAGTCGCGTACTTGAATTTTACTGAAGCTTTCGACGAACTTCCTCATTCTAACTTAATTTCTAAACATCTTCTGTTTGGCTTTTCCATTACTTAAGTATCTAGGACAAAGCCATCTGTTTCGCATTTGCATCTGTATTCGTTCGCACCGTTACGCTGCGATGGTATATCCTCCGGTCTTTACCAGTTAAGTGCACTATGAACACCATCTCTTACCGAAGTCTTCGTTTTGCGCGACATAGAAAAGGGGCCATAACAGGCTCCATTGAATCACTGTAGCCGAACCAAACCATATGAAGTAGTAAATAGCGATACTGTGATCTCATTCAAAATGCGGCTGGATAAAATGTGGCAGGAGATCTTTCCAGATCTTCTTCATCGTAGCGGACAGGACTTGGCAGTTAGTGGTAGCATACAGGAAGTTAGCAGCGTAAGGGCTCGTTTTTGTCTTGGAGTCAATGGTTAAAGTTACATCTGTGACAGAATGACCGTGCGATGATACTCACATGCCGTAGGTAATGTAACACAGACGTATATGGTCAAGCCTTCCGTTGTGATGTATGGAGTGCGGAGCATAAGTTTTCAGGTTGAGAATGAAGGCTGGTCGGATGGCATCACCCCAGTGTTTTCTGGGCGATTGTATTAACACACTTCTCGTGATGGTAACCTATCAATCTGTGAACCTTTCAAGTCGATGCACACTTCTCTTTTTTGGTCTCACATACCGCAGTGTTTTCATATGGTTGGGATGTCTGCTCGGCACAAATTAGGAACCGCCGATTAGAGACCAAAGTGCTAGAGCGATTAAACATCGTCGCCTGCAGACCAGGAGCGGTGATACCACGGGTGGCTGCTGGAGCAACCTGCATTCAGTCTCACACCGCTGTCTTTCCAGGGGTTACGGGTTTGAAGCAGTTCTCTTCTCATTAGATACACTCCACCTCATTCTTGAGTCCCAGGCTCTCTACTGGTGTGACAGAGAGGTCGAACCAACGTAACCCACTAAAAACATTTATTCGAACAGAAACGCTTCACACTGCATCGAAAGATAAGACCCCAATTAGACGACGTCGTGAAAACAAAAAAGGGTGCAGAGTAAAATTGGTTGTGATTGGTGGATCTCGGTTTGTGCCAGAGATAAATCAGGCCTATGGAGGTCGGTTTATAACTGTTAGTGGCAGGTAACCAGTTCTTTTTCCAGTGCATTTTTTACGTTTTTGTTATGGGGTAACGGGTTGATAGAGTTACTGGCCATAAAGTTTTACTTGCTATATAGAGTTACTCGCTGGTTATAAAAGGCCTCCCCAGTTGGTGGGATACCTGCACAGTTAGGGTAAGATGAGGAACAGATACGTCTGACAGCATACCTACGGCAGTGTGCTATTCTGGTGATCCTGTTTAAGAGGGGATGGAATTGGAGATTAACCAGAGGGTTCGCTGATGCTTCCTCCATGCAGTATACCACTACCTGTCAGTCTTGTCTATCATGGTTGAGGTCCCTTGTGGTGTAAAGAAAGCTTACGTCAGTTATCACGTAATTAAACAGTCATTAGGTGTTGCGATTATTTTTTTTCATTCTCCTCTCCCTCATTCTTCCTCCCTACATAGATTACTGGATAATCAGAACAGGTTCGAAATCGAAAACGGAATCTGAAAAGTCCGTCATTTCCGCCTCAAGTGGGACAGTCGCAGCTCTGGGTGCTGTCCTCCGGCATGGCGGTGCAAATATTTTGAACGCTCAGTTGGCAACAGCCATTTCGTCCTGTGCAAGTTAAACGCAGACGACTCCGTCGGGACCTGATTGAAACTTATAAAGTTCTGCATGGATTCACTGATGTTGCATCAGGTGCTCTGTTCTGATTCAGAGAAACGCCTCACCTGATGGGTCACTCGTTGCCACTGAGCAAGCCACGTGCCCATGCATCTATCACAGCGGAGAATTTCCCGAAGAGGGTCATCAACCCATGGAACCAGCTGCTTGAGTCTGTAGTCTGGGCTACCTCGGTCGAATTGTTCAAGAATAAACTGGATCAGGAATGGGAACGCTTATTCCCTGAAATGACGTAATCCATGTATTATTGTTTGTTGCTTGTTTGCTTGCTTGAAGTATGAATGTATTTTGCTATCTGATTCGATGCATATCTGTGAGAAAGTGTACAATTAGTCATGCGCTCTCATAGGAGTGAGTATACCCATGCAAGCCAGCACGTGATAAGATGTCTGCATGCGTAGACGTGTGCGAAATAATGTGAGTAGTCATGCGGTACTGTGATACAGTGGCGAAACCTGATTGTTCACCTAACTGAAATCGTAAATAGTGACTTAGAGCGACTTGAAAACAGGATTCACACAAGCACCAGCATCATTATCTTTTCCTCTCCATTCTTAGTTTAAGTTTACCGTTGCGGTACCCATCACTGCAAGTGATCTCATCCACTCTTTCTCCTCACTTTCTGCAACTGTGCCTTAAGAACTGATCCTTCGCACGGATACACGATACCTGCTCAGGGCTGTGACCCGATGCTGCGAACTTCTGCCAGTGTTCCAAATATGCTACCCCTAGAAACAGGATTCCCTGTGGCCAGGGTGCGGTGATGATAAAGCAACAGCCTGGATTTCTCTGTAGTAACCACTACGCCTCTGTTTTTGTGATCCAGGTCAGCGGTAGTAAATGGTGAAATAGGCTAATCAGGCATCACTCTCATCCGACCCATGAAGCCCAGGATATCTAGGAGGAGCGAAATGGACTAACTAATGTACACACAGTCACACCTCTAAAAAATCTGCAAAAAAGCAGCCCATTCAAAACAGGATGCGTTGCAGAGCATGGTTAGCCAACTTCCCGTTCCTTCCCTGAGCCAGTATATATCCTGTGGAAGATTGCCTCCGCTGAGCACAAGACTTGCCACATTTATATCTAAATATGTGTTTATACACATTTTTCATCCTCTCTCTTACCCTCTCATATTTGTGAAGTGGGATGCATCCACCTCCCCCAATGTTCTTGGGTTATTTCACTATACCCAATTTCCAGTCGGTCAGCAGTGATTCGCACCTAACACGAACATACTAACAACCTCTGCCTCACTGTCGCAAACTAGTTACGTTGAGCACGAGCTATTCGGGGCTAAGCATGAACCTGCATCAGCGACTCTATGTGTGCAAACCTAAACGAATGCAGACGTACTATACGTGCTGGCTTGCACAGAATGTTAGTAGTAGCGGATACATCATGTCAGATGTATGCGCCAGTTCGTACAGATAGGCATTGACGAGGATCGACGTTGGGATGTATGCGGTAGTAAGTATGGCTGAACATTGATGGGTATGGATGCAACTCTTCAGTTCGCAAGCTGCAGCGTTCTCATGTATGTGTGATTCCTCACGAGTAGAAGCAACAGTTCTGTAAATGTATACTCTAGTTGGTTGCTCTTATCCTCTGTTGTAGAGAGATCGCGAGTGGATACCTCACGTGAAATCAAAAAACTTGAAGTCGAAACATTGAAAACCCCGAGCTTATCGACGCAAGAATCTGGACATTCTGGCTCCTGGCCATCATCTGTCCCCATCACCTGTACCCTCGCGGGTAACTCGAAATTTGGTACAAACTTCCTCGCTGTCATTATCTTTTCATATTTTTGTCCTATTGGGGCTTTGTGCATCATAAATTTACATACGATTACTGTTATCCGTTGTCGAATAACATACCAATTTCGTTACGTATCAAATTATCTGGTTAACAGTATTTATATCCGTATTCATATCCGTTTTATGTTGTACCGTTTAACGCATCTATTTGGCCCAGTATCTGTGCAGATATCTGCTCGGTTCCACTATTTCCTAGCTTTACGTTCCGCTCCTTTCGCCTACCGTTTATATAACGTTAATCCATCCGTTT